>CANYBF010218164.1:0-26403 GCA_948192965.1 Dalechampia spathulata | reverse complement strand
TTGGAGGCTGCCTATCTTGGTGGTTTTTGGTTTGCTACAACCATAAACATTTTAGAGATAAAGAACGAAGGACATCTGCACATAAAGTAAGGGTTACTATCAAACTGTCACTTCTAATCTCTAAACAAGTTCTTCTATGTTTTGATACAAAGATCTTCTTTTGGTTTTTTGTTTTAAAATGAAAATTTTAAATTTCTTCCGCTGCTTAATCACTAAACAAACCAACAAAAGATTGAATTTAGTATATTCTATTTAAGCACCACTGAGTGATATACTCAGCATTCGTCATTTGATGGACGCAGGTTAACAGATGATGTCAAGCATGGATTCCTAAAGCACCAATTCAGCAGAGGTCTCTTCGAAGGCAAGGACTTGGAAGGGTTTCAAGTTCTAATTAATTAATTAAGAAATATTTAAGTAATATTATTGGTAGTAAATGTAAGAATGTATTTGGGACAAATACTTCCACAAGATTTTTTTTTAAAAAAAAATTCACATATCCCTTGTAGAGTAATTAGTGGTTTCCATTTATGGGAGATTGTTAATTATTCTACGGGAGCATGTCGCACCTCAGAAAGGCATGATAATAATTACATAAATATCATTAAATATGTTACACATTTATGCCAAATCATTTTAAGCAGTCCTTAATCTCATACATAAGCTTTATCTTAAAGTACAAATATCATAGTAATATGAGCCTAAATGTTATCCTCTAACTAGTAACTTGGCATTTTCATGCTTCAAACCATCATGGATTGACCTCAAAACATACATACAATATCGTAACACCTAAATCAAGCATTCCATACCATAATTTAGGTAGCCAAATGCTCACATACCCATAAAGGCATAAAAGGAGAATGCTGCCAATTAAGAGTTCTAAGTGGAACTTCATGCAAAACACCACTTTAACACCTCTAAAGCATATCATTCAATCACCAAATCACATAAAAAACACCATACCATCAAAATTTCATTCCAACAGTCATGAATAGTACATGTTCTAACCTAGGATAGCAACCAAAATAACATAAAAACATAACCCACAAGCCAAACAACATCAAACCACAATCTCCACCATTAAAAGCAAATCAATTAGGCTTCTATCCAACCATTCATCATCAAATTCATACATAACATCATATAATCAAGAATTCACATCATCACACAATGAACTATGGTCATCCATAAAATAATCACAAGAAAAGCAATCAAAGAGGAGAAGCATGCATAAGAAGTGAAAAGAGGGTAGCAACTAATTTAATTCATTTTTTACTTACTTTGAATTACCAACCCTTGAGGATTTTGATTTTCAATCTTAAGAAAAGAGAAGGAAGAAGAAATATTCTACTACCGAAAATGTTTTAGAAGTAGGAACCCGTAAGAAAGGAAGAAAAATACAATTTTAAGCCTACTTCTTTAACTTTTCTTCATTCCTCCCTCCATCAATCAAAAGTTGCCACCTAGGCTCAACATTCCATACTAATACATATACATATTTATACATATACATACATATAATATACTTACACATTAGACATTTAAACCATAATTCCATTGTATTTAATTAGGCAATAATCCAAAATTATCCATGCAACATTCCAATAAATTACCAATTCATACTATAGGTACAAATTATTATTCAATAACTATACCAAGCCATAATATGCATGCATACCCTTGTTTAAATACACATAGAAACATATTCACTAAAAATTCATCAAGCATTCATTGTAAGTAACACTTTATGCAATATAAGAGGCATTTTCCAACAGACTCATTTAAGCACATTAAACACTTTTTGTGTAACATTTACTTTAAAAATACTTTTCTTTCATCAACTTTTCATACTTTTTCATTATTAAACATTCATTTCCATATAGAAGAATGCTTAATTTATTTCATCGCATATATGATAAATGCATTGAAATATTCTAAGTGTATGGACGTGACAATCATTCTTCTTCTTCTTCATTTTTCCTTTTTATCATTTAATTTTGATTTAAAAAGTAAGAAAAATTATAATTAAAAATCAACTAGAATAATCTAAAAACAATAAGAATAAAAAGATGAATAATAATTAAAAATCAACAAAATAAATTTGAAAGCCAAAAAATAAGGAAAGAAGAGTATATCCAAACTATAATATTTAAGGCATTTTTATTTACCTAAACTTTCTTTCAAAAATATTTATCAAATATCATAAAATAAATTAATTTGAAGAATCTATTTATCATTTATAAGCTGAAATGAATTTCAGTGTTCATTAGTATAAATTCAACTAGAATCCAATTTTATTGCCTTCCTTTTGTGACGGCTTTGATGAAACAACCTTTATTGTTTTCATTAAATTCCAATTATATTATGAAAAGTGATGCCATTTTGCCCGATCAATCTTATAAAAAAATTGCAAAAATGACATCGCATTGTAATGGTAAGACGAGTGCATTTTGATGATAAAATAAGAGTGCAAGTGATGACCTACCATATATTTACAAATACCATGTTCTATGACCTCTTGCTTTTCTTCCTTGCTTCTATTCTTTTATTGTTTGTTTTCCTTCAATGTTATTTCAACCATCGTTGACAATAGTTTAGATTCTTGATTATTCAGGGAGGGAAATGTGCTACCCAAGACAACCGCTATTTTACATAGTTTCTACATACTTTTCCTTTGAAATTTTGTTTACTTCATAGTCCTTTTCATTATGCTTTCATGAAGTTATTTTTTTATTTTCTTCCTTTTAAGAAACTAAATATGATAGTGGTATCTACCAGATCTATCCTTATTTTAGAAGTGCTATTATCTTTTTATGATCTAACATTTTTGGTATACAATGTAATAATAGAAACATCATTTATTACACCAAATCTTTTTCAGAGGTACTTTACTATTTTCCTTTTATAATAAATCAAAATTATTTTTTAAATCAAACTCTACATATATTACACTATAGCATCATCAAATATTCACTCTATAGTTTAAACAAATGTTACACCTTGCATGCCATGACTACTTATTCAAACATTATTATTATAAAAGAGGTTTTTAAAAAATCACATGTTTGTTTATAATTGAATATAAATTTTAGGTGCATTTCATTTTATCATTGCTTGATGTCCACCTTCAATTTTTTTTAAATTAAACACGTTCACATATTCCAACCATATAATTTAATTCAATTGAACTTGGATTAGTTGTATAGGGCCTTCCTAATGCATTGAATTATACAAAGATTGCCTTTAGGCTTGTTTAAGTGCTTATGATTCCAAGTGTTATCTTAAGATCATAGAGAATATGTAAAATATATGCCTAAAGTATATGTGTCACTTTGCTAGTTGTTTAGATTAATTTGCATGTAATACTAGACAAATAATCTGATTTCTATAGGTGCATAAGTGTCATCAATAATAGGCTTAATGAACATTTTTTCATAAACTGTTACTGTTCCTATTTTATCCTTGCTTTTTTCTATTAGTTTTTTCCCATATCTTACACGATAACTCCCATGCCTATTACTTCACATACGCTTTATAAACACTCCTTTTCTTTATGAACTAGCAGACATAAACATAGATGCTTATGATGTGAGTTTCATTCTTTATCTTCTTTCTTTTGTGCCTACTATGATATTCATATTATTATTTTGCTTTTACTGACTGTCTTTCTTTTAGCCACAACATTCAAACATTAAATACTTTTCCTATGTATATCATTTGACAATTTGTACTTTACATGGTTATCACCAATCATACACAAGTACTGTGCTTCTTCCTTTTTGTTTATAGAAACAAAAGCACCTTGATACTCTTATGGTTTTTTTATCATAATAACTTAAACTTTTAAGGACAATCTAGCTTTAAATTTATTGCTTGATGAACTTGTTTGCATATTAACTATGCATTATTTTTGTTTACTTATTCTAATATTGTTATTGATATCTTCATATGTTGATTTGAACTCCTTTCTATGTGCATGTTTCTTTTCATTGGTTTTATTGAACATACAACTACATGTGCAATAAGATATGCTTGACTTGTTTTGTTACATCTACGTTTGACCCCCTAGGAGTTTTAATATTTTGTGTATGCCTGATCGGATGTATACGTGTATGTATACATGTTTTGGTACGATTGCTTGCGTATGTGAGGTGTATGTATGCTCGTGTATACATCGTGATGATGTATTGAATGTGTATTTATATGTATGCTAGGTGTGTGCATGATGGCATGCATGTGTGGTATGTTTGGCGGGTATTTCAAGTGGCTGGAGCGTGCATTTGAGAGGAGTTTGGAGAGTGGTACGGGCATACAGAAGGCTGTACGGCCATACGAGATAGGGCAGATGAGGGGGCTAGGGTTCCTGGAGGTCGTACGGGCGTACCAGAGGGTTGTACGGCCGTACGTCAACTCGCAGGAATTCAGGTTTGTCAGGTGAGTGGTGGCCGTATGGGTGTACCAAAGGTGGTATGGCCGTACCGCAACTCACAGGAAGTTAGGTTTGTCAGGCTTTTTAGGTTGGTACGGGCGTACAGGTGGTGGTACGACCATAAGTGACTTAAAGTGGGCTTTTTAAATAGATAAACATAAGCCTTTTCTTATGTTTCTTTTCCATAAAACCCTTCTAAATGCTTTAAACCTTAAGAAAACACTTGGGGAGGGATTCCTAGGCACCAAGATCATGCGAGAGCTTGAAGTTAAGGCTAGAGCTAGTTAGAGACGGGAGCACAGGCTAGAGTTAGCAGTCTTCTTTCTTCAGGTCTGTGCTAGCTTGTATTCGTTTGTTCTAGTTATCTGGGTTTATGCTTGTTTTAGTGGTTCTGCGGCTCTGTAAGCCTAGAACTGATGCTTGGGGATTGAATTCCCTGTGATTATGCTTGTGCATGCTTTTGATGCTTATGATTATGGTTATGGGTTCCGAGAAGGAATGTATGTATGGCTATAGGTTCCGGGAAGGAACGTGCGTTATGATTATTGGATGTTTGACTTGTAGGATTGTTATATGGCTTGTTCATGTATATTGAATGATGGCATAGCATAACATGGTGAGGGGATGATATAAGGGTGGCTATATGATGATATGCGATGTGTCGCGGTATGAGAGGTGCCAGTATCTATCAATTAGGGGGTGAGATGCTCCTGCTGGTGTGAGAGGTGCCAGTATTAATTGATAATACGGGGGTGAGATGCTCCCCGCACGAGAAAAGAGTGCGAGACGCACCAAACCGAGGGCGAGTGCATGTTATGATGGTAGACTGGGCATTCTTTATTGTGTGATGCAAGATAGATATCTGGCAGAGATTGTCATATGATTGGCTGTGTGCCGTATGCTTAGCTGTATGCTGTATGGATTGGATGTGTATGATATGTTATGTGTTCCTAGCACCACTGAGATTATTCTCAGTGTTTATCATTTGATGAACGTAGGTCCAAGTGCAGAGGGTGAGCAGCGGGAGTAGAGGTACAGCAGCTGGGTCGTGTCTTGGACTTCTGGACAGACTCCTGCAGTTTTGTATATTTGTACATATTCTCTGTAATTGTAGTATTTGGCAGTATACTAAATGTATTGTATAAGAATCCATGTATTTATATATCCAGGGTTTTGTATTGATTTATATATCTTTTTATTTGGATTTCTTATACCAGTATTAGAAGGTTAAAATCCCTTGTAGTATAATTGTTGTTTTCCTGAGATAGGAAAGTGATAGTTATGCTACGGGATCATGTCGTCATCCCTCGGGTCTTGGGTCGGGGTGTGACATGTTCCTCTTTCAACATAAAGCATAACAAATTAATGCTTTCTTTATATGATTTTTACAAAAGTTTACAATTATTTACACATTTTGTTATGTACTTTTAAAGAAACTGATAATCATTTGGCTATTTCTTTGCTGCCAACTTTACTTCTAATTATAAACTTTTAAAATTGTTGTCTTTCACATGCCATTCATTTTTCTTCTAAATTCCATTCCAAATTTCTATTTGTAATGAAATATGGGAACATAATTGCTTACTACATGCTTTTAAACATGTTTTTTTCCTCGTAAACTTTGTTTTCCAACCATTATATTCAATGATATGACATTTTCTTACTTTTTATTTATTCTTTATATTTAATATGTTGCATGCTCATATCATTCCCATCGTTCTTTTCTTTATGCATTATTAGATGTTTGTGATCATATTGTCATATAACTCTTTGTTAAATGAAGTTGTAAGTAGGTTAGGCTTACCATAACCTTTATACGAGCTTAAATGATTAGGCAATGGTCTATTTTATTGTAAAGTAAATTTGATATTTGAGGATTTTGGAAAAAAATAAGTAAATTGCAACCTTGTTAAGTTTCATGAGTGATTCCTATTATGTAGTTAAAATTTGGAAGCTTATGGAGTATTAAATGTATTGAAAGTTAAATATAACTATAAGATTCTAAATTACAATTATTCTCAAATATTCCTTTACAAACGTCAACTAGAGTGTTTACCTTTTATGGATACTCACATGCTAAAGGAACAATTCCAACTTTTGAAATTAAAGCTGCTAACTTAAAGGAATAATATCAAAACCTGAAACATGAAAATGGAAAACTCCAAACCCAATTAACAACACTTTCTATGAAGAGTCATCATTTCAAATGACATAATGAAATTGCTAAAAAATAAAAATTTGGCACTTGATGCAATGTGGTAGAATTGCATAGATGAGCTCTTAAAGCTATTGTATATCATTTACTTGGTCGTAACTTTTTTAACCCTTTAATGTTTGTCTAGTTTTTGTTGTTGCTTTTAATTTATTTTTGTTATTGTTAGATCACTGTTGAATATGTAAGGAATATTTGGAATTGATAAGTTTACCATTTTGATAAGCAACAATGCTATTGCATGTGTAAGCACTTGAAAAAAGTATGTTGTAGTAATCTTTGTCTATATGCCCTCCTTTCATACTTAATTTGTATATTAAAATTATGCTATGTGAATTACAATGTTATCAGAATGGGCCGCTCAAATTTTGCTTCATTTACAATATGCTTTATGACTTTTCTTTGTTATTGTTTTGTTACTTTTACTCTTATCATTTCTTATCAGCTTGCAATAAGAAAGGTTCCATACAAAATACTAGAAAAATAAAAACTTATCTATGATATTTAAATTTCAATAAGCATTTTAAAAAGAACTAATCTAGTAAAATTTTTCTACCTACATTTCAAAAAAATAAACAGTACTTGTAAGAAAAAAAGACTTGATACTTTGAATAAAGGGAAAAGATGATTGCTATAATCGGTATGCAAAGTAACAGTAATTTGAAAATACTCTTAAAAAACCCTTAACTTATAAACATTTATTTTTAACTTTTTTGAAATATACATTTCAACTTTGGAATGAATATATTTAAAAGGTTTGACACTTTCCAATCAATGATTTTGTTTAATGGTTTATGATATTTTAAAATTTAGTAGCATACGTTAGTTATTAATTTGTATACATATTTTTTTAATTTTTTTAAAAAATGTATAACCCCAATACATGTAGTTATACTACTTTTAAACTTTTAAATTGTAACCATTAAAATTTAAAATAACTAATTTAATTAGTTTACATTTAAAAAAAACATTTATAATTGATATTTGCATACAGATTAAAAATTGTGATTCACTCATTATATTTTTTACATACACTAATGTTTAAAAAATTTATGTAATATTGTATAATAATAATATATTTCAATAACATATTGATCAATTTACCTTTCAAAAGCAAATTTTTCTCGACTACCTAATTATATTTACCATAATTTATTAATAATACATTTGATATAACTATTTGAATATCATTTAAACTTGATATTTTTTTTGTAATTTATTTTTCACACATATATTAATATATTTTTCAAAATAAAACACCACTTTTTTCAAAAAAATAACTAATAAATTTTATTTTGACTAACTTCTTGTTACATTTTGATATAATGCGAAAGGAAGTATTACAAAATAGTTTTTTTAATTTAAATAAACATATTTTAAGACTACTATTTAAATTAGAAATGAAAATTAAAGCTTTCCAATTTAATTGTTTACATATCAATCTCTTTTAAAAGCTTTAGATAATAACATATATTATTATCATATTTAATAGTTTACTTTTTATAGATAAACTAATATTTTCTACCCATTACTATTTGGTTTAACTTATTTATAATACATTTGATAGAATTATCTTACTATCATTTAAACTTGTTTTTTTTTTATCAAATTTATAGTTTACCACCTTTACTCATTTGCGTTTGAAAAAAAAATTTAAAAAAAAACACTTAAAAAAATGCATACTTCATAATTGCCAACATGGACCTTAGTTAATTTTTTGAAATATGAATAAAAGTATTATTTAAATTAAAAAAATTATTTTATTTGGTTCCATATCTTCTCTAATTAGATGTCATAGTAAGATACAAATGTTAAAAAAAATCATGATATTATTCATGTCAATTTATTTGTTAATGTGTAAATGTGAATTACTTATCTGCTTATGATGTTATTAATTCCTTAATGATGGCCTCTATAATTATTACTATTATGGAACCAAAAATTGTTACTGTTAAGGTTTTGCTTGATTAGTTTGAAATGTTACTTCATTTCACTTAGGCTATAAAAATGATAGTTAAACTACTTAACCTTTTACAAGGGTAAATACTAATCTAAAGCATTTATAATCATAGTTTTTTATTTGGAAAATAGGTCACACTTACTTTTACTCTTGAATATGAAATATCTTAATTAATTGTAAATATTAGTGTAAGAAAGGGTGAGCATCGGTTTATTCGATTGGTTTTTTGGTAAAATTTAAACCAAATCAAATAAATCAAAAATTGAACTTGTATAATCAAACCAAACCAAATTCTATAGAAACTTACTCAAATAAACCGATAACAGGATTTATGAAAATTGAAACTGAACTAAATTGTATGAAAATTGTCAAAATCGAACCAAAGAAAATCAAAAATCAAAATATTACACCAAAACCAAATAAATCAGAAAATTCATACTATTTAGCAAATAAATTTCTAGTTCAACAAAACATATGCATAATATAGTTTTCATTAGAACCACCAAAAAGATTGCATACGTTGCAATATAAATAATTAAATTCATTATTAATACATAAATTGAATTAAGAAATTTATCATGGCTTAATAAGGTGCATATTTGAAAAAGAAAGAATATAACATTCCTTGTGTTGTATTATAACAGTAAAGCACAAACTAACTACTTGAGAAGAACATTAGCAAATGAAATTGAAAAAAATATCCATTTACATAGGAAGTTCACAACAACTATGCTATGTTTCTCTACAATAACTCCATCAAGAAGTGTTACTCCTATACCAATAAAAGCTTCATTGTCAACAGTACATCCATGTAAAACAACATTATGGCCTATCCAATTTTCATAATTCTATTAGAAGTATGAAATAGTTGATAAGCATATAAGATTTGAGAGTTCAAATTAAAGATATATCTAGCACCATGTTGCTAACCTACAATAAGGTTATTCCCAATTAAATTTGGTAGCAATTTTCCACTTAGATTGGATTTTATGATATGTATAAGGGAGTTGTCTTATATATTAATTCCAGCTCTAACATTGATGTTGTTCACATCACCTATAAACCAAGTAGTTCTTAATTGATTATATCATCTAATTGAACATATAGATTAAATAAATACTAATGACTACAAATATGCAAGTAAGTAAGGTTGCATCCTTATTGCTAGAAAAGAGGAATCAAAACCCTCTCTTCTCTGTAATGTGTCACCTCTTTCTTCATCCCTTTTAGATATCAAGATTGATCAAAATAGCATTAAAGGACAACTACCATATAAGATAGTAAACTACCATATAGAATAGTCACCTGCATTATGTCCAAAAGTTTATCACTTTATAAATTTAAAAGAATGTTTGTCCAATATGCTAAAGGATCAAACAATCTCAAATAATTAAATTGGAAGCATATATCATGCATTTGAAGGCAAATAATCATGCAAGAAAAGATTCATACCATTGTATTTGTGCCTTCATCCCAAACTCAAACCATCATGATGAATACTTATAGGTTTCCATCTAGCTCTTTCTTCAATTTTAAATATTGTAATTCTAAAGCCATATTGGCATGAAGGAATAATAAATGTGTCCCTGATTATACTCATTGAAAGGTACTATTTTAAGCTTTAAATATATTACCAAATAACAAATGTTCATAATTATAACTATCAAATATATCATAAACATAATATCATAATAAGCATTATAAATAACTTTTATAAATCCATATAAAATTAATATGAATATTTTTGAAACACTAAACAAAATGACTACTATAAATTAATTCATATAATGCCTTAGGACCATAATGAAGCTTGAAGAAGAAAAGGAAGAGAGACTTCTAACTCTAAAAGTAAGCATCATTATAATCAAAATTAGTAGACATCTAGCACTAGTTCAATTTGATAAAAGATTCATTTCCCCTAAAACAATGAAATAAATAATTAAATGATATATAATATTAGAAAGGGATTTATAGAAGAATTAAAATCAAAAATATCAAATAAAAAGTTAAAGCAATAGTACTAAACCTATTTCATATGTCACTTATAAAGTCTAAAGAAATGGCTTGTAAACCTAAAATTAAAATAAAACATAAAGTCAACTTTAACCAAATAAAGAATAAACAAAATCTAATTATATAAATCTAATACCTTTCTCAAGATTCTTAAGATCATTTAAATCTTCAACACTGATTGAAAGATATGATTTTTAAACCTAATCTTGATAGCATATGAGAGATTGAATTATTATAGGAGTTAAAGAGCGCTTAAATTCATCAAGTACTCATCCCCCAATACTAAAAGCATATTTTGAAGCTACTATTAGGGATTACTAAAATATTACATGCCACTTGTGAAAGCATGGGAGATCGATGGTAGTTTATTTTCCATTACACTAAAATATCAAAGTCATCTCGATCATCCTCACCTTCTTCACTAAGATATTTCTCAACCTCTGACTTGCTAATCCATTCACCTTTCAACTCTATTATATATCTTTTATATTCAGATTCTACCATTTTTTTCACTTTCTTTATCGGATAGTAATTTCACTCTTATTAGTAGCTTCACAAATCTCATTTCTCTGGTTTTGATCTTTAATACAAGTCTTGCTCTTATATTCATTAAACAAAGAAAATAAAAGTGATGATACTTTCTTTCTTATTTCTTCACCCATATACATGTTAAAGGGTGTAAATTAAACCCAATCTAACTTATATCAAGGATCAAGAACCATTGCAATATAAACCAAATGATTCATCTTACTTGCATCACCTTAATGTTTATCATATTTTTCTTTCATTTCACTTGTTATCTTATTAAAATTTATATCCTCACTCTTTTTCCACTCATTCAGAAGATGATACATTGTATACATTTTATGAAAAAATGAATTAGATGTGGCATATAAAAAGCTAAATATTCTCAAAGTGAGCTCATAGAAGTGTTCTAAGAAAGTAATCATCCTCCTAGCATTTTGCCAATCATCTTTAGATGGTACCCCTATAGCCTCATCATTTAAAGTAAGTTCAATATTGAAGCATGGATCCTGAGAATCATACCTATTACATCCACGTTTGACCCCCTAGGAGTTTTAGTATTTATTACCTGCTTGATTAGATGTATACGTGCATGTATACATGTCTTGGTACGATTGCTTACGTATGTGCAGTGTATGTATGCTTGTGTGTACATCGTGATGATGTGTTCTGATGTGTATTTATGTGTATGCTAGGAGTGTGCATGAAGGCATGCATGTTTGGTTTGCATTTTGGGGTGTTTCAGGTGGCTGGGGAGTGCGTTTGAGTGTGAGGAGAGGAGTTTGGAGAGTGGTATGGGTGTACAGAAGGCTGTACGGCCATACAAGACAAGACAGATGAGGGGGCTAGGGCTCCTGGAGGTCGTACAAGCGTACCAGAGGGTTGTACGGTCATACGTCAACTCGCAGGAATTTAGGTTTGTCAGGTGAGTGGTGGCCGTACGGGCGTACCAAAGGTGGTACGGTCGTACCGTAACTAGCAGGAAGTTGGGTTTGTCAGGCTTTTTAGGTTGGTACGGGCGTACTGGTGGTGGTACGGTCGTACGCGACTTAAGTTGGGCTTTTTAACAGCTTAGAATAAGCCCTTTTCTTCTATTTTCTCTTCCTTCACTCTCCCAAACGTCCCAAAACCCTAAGAAAACACCAGGAGTGGGATTTTTGGGCAACGAGAAGGGGTGAGAGCATGGAATTGAGGCTAGAGCTGGTTAGAGACGGGACCACGGGCTAGAGATAGCGGTCTTCTCTTTTCAGGTTTATGCTATGGTTTATGTTATGTGCCTTATGTCTGTTGCTTGAGCTTGTATCCTTGCTTTTCGGCCTGGTGATGCCGTGAACTGATGCTTGGGGATTGAATTCCCTATGATTATGCCTTTGATGCTTGTGATTGCGGTTATGGGTTCCGAGAAGGAACGTATGTATGGCTATGAGTTCCGGGAAGGAACATGCCTTATGATTATTGGTTGATTGGCCTCTAGGCTTGTATATAGCTTGTTCATGCATTATGACTGATTGCATAGCATCTCATGTGAGGGGGCAAAATAAGGGTGGCCATATGAAAGGTACGAGAGGTACCGATTGATATGAACGGAGTACTGCCCTACAGGTGTGAGAAGTGCCGGTATTGATCAATATGGTGAAGGGGTGAGATGCCCTACAAGTGCGAGAAGTGCCAGTATTGATCAATATGGTGAAGGGGTAAGCGATACTCCCAAAAGAGCACGAGAAGTACCAAATGAGGGTGAGTGCATTATACAATTGACTGTGGAATAGGCATGATTGAGTGATAGGCAGAGATTGCCGGTATTGCTTATGCTACTGATGTTTGGGCGGTGTGCCGTGAAATAGGTTGTATGTCGTATGCTTGGTTGTATGATGTATGCATATGTATATATGTGGTATGTGTTATGTGTTCCTAGCACCACTGAGATTATTCTCAGCGTTTATCATTTGATGAACGTAGGTTCGAGTGCAGAGGGTGAGTAGCGGGAGTAGAGGTACAGCAGCTGGTTCGTGTCTTGGACTTCTGGATAGACTCCTGCGGTTGTATATTTATGCATAGACCCTTTTGTATTAGGATTTGGCAGTATACTAAATGTATTGTATAAGAATCTATGTATTTATATATCCAGGGTTTGGTATTTATTTCTATATCTTCTGTTTGGATTTTATACAAACATTAGAGGTTAAAATCCCTTGTAGTATAATTATTATTTTCCTGTGACGGGAAAGTGATGGTTCTGCTACGGGATCATGTCATCACCCTTCGTGTTTTAGGTCAAGGTGTGACATGTTTAAGTGGTATCAGAGCTATGGTTTAGCTCGTTGGGCTATGGTTGCTCGGGGAGCAATGGTTAGCTCGTAGGTGTTACTCGGGTACATTTATGTCTACTGCTAAATAGGGAATGTGCACAAATGGGAGTCTTGAGAGTCCAAACTGCTGATAGGTGCTAATGTTTGTTTTACGTAGTTACAGGATAAGCATCAGAAGCTATGGCTGACAGAGCTGGGGTTAGTGGTGCTGTGGGTGATGATTATGTGCATGTCCGGGATGATGTTTCTGAAGTTGGTAGTCAGGCAGAGGGTACTGCAACTCAGAGGGAACAGGCTGCCAGAGCACCACAGACAGAGCAACCTACAGCTACTGGAGCAGATCCATTGGCAACTCAGTTTGCCCAGTTCTTCCGCTTTATACAGATACAGGGTTAGACTTTGCCTGCATTTCCTACCCCACCTCCAGTGGTAGTTCCTCAGAGGGAAGAACAGAAAAGCGATTTTCAGAAGCTACGGGCATTCGGGGCCATAGATTTCACAGGGACCATTGACCCCTATGTTGCGGAGACGTGGCTAGAGCGCACCCAGAGGATTTTCTGACAGATGGGTTGTTCAGATGAGCTGAAGCTAGACTACATCATCTCTTTGTTACAAGAGGATGCTTATGAGTGGTGGAAGATGATTCCATAAAGTCTAGCAGAGCCACCGGTACTGACCTGGCAAGATTTTCTGCGAGAATTCTGGGAGAAGTATGTTCCGAGTGCTTATATAGATCGGAAGCTACAGGAATTCCTCGGATTGCAACAGGCCAACATGACAGTGGTTGAGTATGAGAGGGAGTATACCCGTTTGGCTTATTATGCGGGTCATATCCTGACGACGAGCAGAGAGAGGTGTAAGAGATTTGAGCAAGGGTTGAACCCGAGGATCAGATCATTTGTTCAGGGATTCTAGTATGACAATTTTTCTGTTCTGATCTCCCATGCCTTAGAGCAAGAGCAGATGCTCTAGGATTTCTAAGGCGATAGTTGAGTGAGTCTCGTCCGTCATCTTCCTCGTCATCACAGAAACGAGGTAAACATGATGGGTCGAGTACCTCACGATCATCCAAGTTCTGACCACCACTACCTTGTCAGACACAGAGTGAATAGGTTGGTGACCGTAGTGGTTTCGAGATATGACCCATGCCATGTCGTATCTGTGGTCGACAATATGTGGGCAGCTGCAGACGGAGTGCTTTAGTGTGTTATCTTTGTGGAGGTCTGGGACATTATGCTCGGGACTGTCTTAGTCCGGAGGTGCCACCGTTGTATACAGCAGCTGAGGGTGGTTCACAGCAGCAGCATCCTGAGATTCGTTCTTCGCCTGGGGCTTCATAGCCAGAACAAGGGCATAGAGGCGTGGATCGAAGTTGAGATACTGTTGCAAGACCCAGTAGTCAAGGCTCAGTGAATCAACCACACGACGAACTAGCAAGAGTTTACAATCTGCGCTAGAATGAGCCATCATCCTCAGTGAATCCGGCAGTAGGTATATTTTATGTTGTTGGGTCATAGATGTGTTGGACCAGAATTTCGGGGATGAAATTCTTTTTAGGGGGGAGAGTTGTTACATCCACGTTTGACCCCCTAGGAGTTTTAGTATTTATTACCTGCTTGATTGGATGTATACGTGTATGTATACATGTCTTGGTACGATTGCTTGCATATGTGCAGTGTATGTATGCTTGTGTGTATGTCGTGACGACGTGTTCTTATGTGTATTTATGTGTATGCTAGGAGTGTGCATGATGGCATGCATGTTTGGTTTGCATTTTGGGGTGTTTCAGGTGGCTGGGGAGTGCGTTTGAGTGTGAGGAGAGGAATTTAGAGAGTGGTACGGGCGTACGAAAGGTTGTACGATCGTACAAAACAGGACAGATGAGGGGGCTAGGGCTCCTGGAGGTCGTACGGGCGTACCAGAGGGTTGTACGACCGTACGTCAACTCGTAGGAATTCAGGTTTGTCAGATGAGTGATGTCCTTACGGGCGTACCAAAGGTGGTATGGCCGTACTGCAACTCGTAGGAAGTTGGGTTTATCAGGCTTTTTAGGTTGGTACAGGCGTACGGGTGGTGGTACGACCGTACGCGACTTAAGTTGGGCTTTTTAACAGCTTAGAATAAGCCCTTTTCTTCTATTTTCTCTTCCTTCACTCTCCCAAACGTCCCAAAACCCTAAGAAAACACCAGGAGTGGGATTTCTAGGCAACGAGAAGGGGTGAGAGCGTGGAATTGAGGCTAGAGCTGGTTAGAGACGGGACCACGGGCTAGAGATATCGGTCTTCTCTTTTTAGGTTTGTGCTATGGTTTATGTTATGTGCCTTATGTCTGTTGCTTGAGCTTGTATCCTTGCTTTCCGGCCTGGTGATGCTGTGAACTGATGCTTGGGGATTGAATTCCCTATGATTATGCTTGATTATGCCTTTGATGCTTGTGATTGCGGTTATGGGTTCCGAGAAGGAACGTATGTATGGCTATGAGTTCCGGGAAGGAACGTGCCTTGTGATTATTGGTTGATTGGCCTCTAGGCTTGTATATAGCTTGTTCATGCATTATGACTAATTGCATAGCATCTCATGTGAGTGGGTGAAATAAGGGTGGCGATATGAAAGGTACGAGAGGTACCGATTGATATGAACGGAGTACTGCCCTACTGGTGCGAGAAGTGCCGGTATTGATCAATATGGTGAAGGGGTAAGTGATACTCCCAAAAGAGCACGGGAAGTACCAAATGAGGGTGAGTGCATTGTACAATTGAGTGTGGAATAGGCATGATTGAGTGATAGGCAGAGATTGTTGGTATTGCTAGTGCTACTGATGTTTGGGCGGTGTGCCGTGAAATAGGCTGTATGTCGTATGCTTGGTCGTATGATGTATGCATGTGTATATATGTGGTATGTGTTATGTGTTCCTAGCACCACTGAGATTATTCTTAGCGTTTATCATTTGATGAACGTAGGTCCGAGTGCAGAGGGTGAGTAGCAGGAGTAGAGGTACAGCAGTTGGTTCGTGTCTTGGACTTCTGGACGGACTCCTGCAGTTGTATATTTATGCATAGACCCTTTTGTATTAGGATTTGGTAGTAGACTAAATGTATTGTATAAGAATCCATGTATTTATATATCTAGGGTTTGGTATTTATTTTTATATCTTCTGTTTGGATTTTTATACGAGCATTAGAGGTTAAAATCCCTTGTAGTATAATTATTATTTTCCTGTGACGGGAAAGTGATGGTTCTGCTACGGGATCATGTCGTCACCCCTCGGGTCTTGGGTCGGGGTGTGACAATACCTATTAAAAGTTTTTTCAAAATTTTGAGTCACTTCTAACATCAAATAAGATGAGTTCCACCTAGTGGAAACATGAGGGGACAACAAACTTTTGTCTTCAATATTTTTAATTTCAATGCATTCTTTAAACTTTTGTAACCTTGTAATTGATTGTTTAACATATCGTATAGTACATCTAATATTTTTCATTGAAGGATTAATTTCTTTCAAACCATCAACAATAATCAAATTAATGATACGAGCAGTGCATCTCATATGCTAATACCAATAATTTAAAATGCTGGATCCCCAACTAGAAATCTTTTTAGTTAAGGATTCAATTACGATATTTTTAAATATGTATTATCCATGGTAATAGTAAAAATGTCACATCCTCAATCGAGCACTCACTTTGCATTTATGAATTGATTGAAATGTCTTGATTTATATATTATAAGTGTGATATTGACATGAAATTATGCTAATGATGGAAAGTATATGATATGATAAGAGTTTCATGCCTTATAGTTGAAATGAGAAATTTTGATGAAACCCCTAAACGGAACCACTAAACGATGGTTAATTAATAATTTTGATATTAAGAGCCCTTGATATGAATAATTAAGTATACTTAAGATGACTGTTTTAACTTAAGTTAAATAATATAGGAAAGATAGTATAATAAATTTAGAAATTAATTATGATGTCATAATTGAGCAATGATGATGTAATCATGATGCATATAAGTATAATTAAGGTTCTAATGTATTAAAGAATGAGTAATTATGTATTAGTAATGTATTAGTAAAAGTATAATTAGAATTTTTTTTATTAATGATGTCATGATGATGTCATTAAATGGTAAGATGATGTTATAAATGAAAGATAAATAAATTAATGTTATGTAAATAGATAAATAGATGAATATATGATTAAAAAAAGAATAAGTTAAAATAGATTTGAACTAGTATATTAAATTAGAAGTGGGATTGGAAATAGTGTTAGCGGGTTTGGAAATTATGTTAGTGGATGGAGAGAAAAATTAAAATATTGGTATTTTGGAGTTAGTGAAAAGATGGAGGGGTTTTTAATATAAAATAAGGTGAATTGGGGTATGTATAAAGTATTTAAATACATGAAAATAAGAGTTGATTGGTGGAATTAGAAATTAATACATGCAATTATATGTATATGTATGTATAAGTTGGATTTTTGTATAATTAAAGGGTATTTGGAGTATGCCCTATATGTGGACTTATTTCAAACAAAATTTGAGTGCATTTTGACCAAATTTCATTCAATTAAGTCCTCCCCCATCATTTGGCCGAAACATTATCTCTTCCTCCTCCATTCATTTCTATTTTTCCTTATCTCTTTACTTTATCCTAAGCCTTTTCCTTCATTCTCTCTTTGTTCTAACATATCTTCATCTTCTTCAAAATAGCCGAAACTAAGCTCCATCATATCTTCATTTTTCTTTCAAACTTTTATGCCTAAAGTTAGTACTATTAGTGAAGCTTAAGTCTAAGTTAAGATATTCTTCATTCCTCTTTGTTTAAGAGAAGACCGAAACTTGTTTATATGAAGAAACTGAAGATCATCACTTCTTTTTTCTCTTTTCATCTTGTTTTTCTTAGTTACATGCAAGTTCATTGAGTATACTATAAGGTAAAGTTAAAATACTCTTTATTTTCCTTTAATTTCTTGATGACCAAAACCCTTTTTCATTGTATATTCAAGTTCATGATTAAAACCATGAGGAATCATGGATTTTATTAAAAATCAAAACCTATCCTTGAACATTAACTTTGTTTTGTACTTGATCTCACTTTCTAAGGTACATGCATGTTGATATAAGTTGGGCATTAACCTAAAGGAAGTCAAAGAAGTGGAAGTTCAACCAAATCCGTAGCAAACTTAAAGGGGTAGCAAGTTTTAGTTGAATTTTTGGTTATTTGGATAAAGGTGAGCCTTGGTGAGTATGAAGTAGCTATAGATCTACTAATTTATGTATTAAATGAGTTTTTGATGGTATGGGTAGAATGTTTTATGTTAGTTTTAGTTGATGATTTGATGGTTAAAGTGGTTAGTAATGTAAAAGGGCATGAATAAAGTGATTAGTGGTTGTGTGGGTGTGTGTGTCTTGTGGTTTTTCTTTTGGCTAAATCATTCAAGCAATATTTCTAATTGTTGATAAGTCTAAAACATGATTTTAAAGAGATTTACTAAAAAATAGAAGGTTAATAGAAATGATAAAATCTAAGCTTAAGATAAGTTAATTTGATGATTTAAGACTTAATCTTCATTTTTAAGTATATGGAATTTAAAAACTATGGAAAATTGATTTTGTTAAGTATGATGAACTATTTAGCTTAATAACTAAAGTGAGATAGAAGTCTTATAATGAAAGAATATTAATATAAAACATGATTAATGGAAATTGGACTTAAGATGTGATTTTAAGATGTTAAATGGATAAAAAGGGGAGCATACGGTCATAAAGATTTTAAGGATTTAAATGAGTACTAAAATGAGCATATTAAGTATAATTGGAAGGTTTAATGAAATCATAAGTAAATAGTATCAATTGGTTTAATTAAGGTAAAGTATATTGACTTAATTAGAGGTTAAAATAAAGTATGACATTAAGTATACTTTGAAGCTTGAGACAATTATAATCTAAAAGATTATTAGGTATGATAAGTGCTATTAAAGGCTTTATAGAGTTAACAAGTGAATGATATATTATGGTTAGGTAATATTATAATATAGGTAACTTAAGAATGCATTTTAAAATGTTATAGGAATTTGAATGAAGTATATAGCTATGATACTTATGTTGACATAAATGATCAATTATTTGAGTATGCTAAGTAATTTTGAGAAGTTTAATAAGTCAATAATTAAGTGATAAGATATGATTTTAAATAAGATTCTAGTTGAGGATATAATCAGAGATAATAATGAAGTATGGGTTCATAGACACATGACTTATAAGGTATTCACACTTGTATGAGTATAATGGATATCTTAATTAATAAGTAAAAGGATGGATGATATATAAATTGAAATTGGCTAAGTGAAGTAAATAAGTTAAGTTTATGATTAATGGTTAAACTTAAGTTATGGGTAATGAGTATGTTAAGGCATATATCATATTATATGAAGATATTAAAGGAAGTGATATATGGTCATATTAAATGATATTTGGGTGTGATTAAGTATAAATAACTGAATTATAATTAAGTAATATTACTGTTTAAATTGTTAATTGGTTATGAGACAGTGTTATGAAAAAGGATTACTAAGAAGTTTAATAAGTTTAGATATTGATTAAATAATTAATGATATTAACTGCTTTGTTTTTTGACATTAATTATCTTAAAAAGAATATAGACATGATTAATATTTAGAATCTGATTAAGATATAATATTAAATGATCAGTATTAAGATGATGACAGTAGTAGATTAATAGTAACATGTTAATTGATAACTGTTGAGATATTAAATGATTAATAAACAACAGTATAAAAATGGGTGAGATAATCAGATAGTATATGATGATAAAATATTATTGATTATGATAATTGTCTAAGTAATAAGTATTATAATATCACTGTTTAATCAAAATTAGTTAGGTAATTATCAGGAATAAAATAGGGATGAATCATATCAGATGTTACTGTTTGGACTAAATAACAGAAATGTTATATGATGAGGTTTTATTAAGGATTTTAATAAATTTAAATGGTTATAGGATTATGATTAAATAAGCTAATTGATGTTATGAAGAAGTTATATAATATGATAATGATGGTTAAATGAGTCTAGTTTTCAGTAGTATTATATTATTCTTAAGTAGATATTAAATATGTTAAAATTGAAATTTTATATGATAATTAATTTGGATAAATGAATCAATAGATGCAATTGTAAATATTTATATGATTTCATAAATAATGTTATGATGAGATGAATGATTATCACTGATATGTGATTGGTTAATATAGTGGTATATGATTTACAAACATGGAGTAAAGAATGATTTATGTGAAATATAAATTATTAATTTAAGACGAACATTGCATTATGATTAGGTAATTCTGTGGATAATCTTCACGTATCAACAAAGGAATTAAACAAAGGGAAGGACATCCCAGGTTTATGCTAGTTTAATTGGAAGCTCCATATCATTTAATGGTCAAATGGGTGATGGTGTGGTAATGCAATATCATTACACAATTAATTATGATATGTTATTAATTATTCATTAATCATGTCATATACATAATGCATTAAGCATGAACATGACACAACATGACATAGAGAAATAAGGAAGGAGGACAATCAATATATATAAGAAAAATGTTAAATGAGATATACCGGGAATATGATATATTTCCTACGGGAATTAAATAAAAAGGAAAATTATATGGAAAGCAACAAAATAAAAGAGAAAGGTAATGAATGAGAAATGGGTTTCGGTTTGTTGAACTATAAGTTATGTTCTGATATGAAAGACCCGGTATATGCACATATAAATGAAATGGCCAAATGTATAACATAAATGCATTCTGATAAAAATACATTATTCATGAATAAATGATGATGACATAATAAATGGTATTAAGTGACCATATCTTGCTATTACTTATAGTAAATATACATACCATGACATTCATGTTTATTGTGAAATTGATATGTTAATGATAATATTCAAATTGACGATAATGTTATAAACATGATGTTAATATGTTATGTTATAATGATGATGCTGATATTAAATAATGATGTGCAATGCTTGATGATATTGACATTTAAATAATGATTAAATGATTGATTAAGATAATGATTATATAACGTACTAAGGTGAGTTTGATTTGAATATGATTATGATGACATAGTAAACATGCATGAAATATTAAAATAGATGGAATAAAAATCATGAATAGTACTAAAAATGATTATTAATGATAATGACATATAATTAATGACATCATGATATTATGTTTGAAATATTTAATGTTGTTTGGGAATTTATTTATACGATGATTATTTACCATTATTAAATTATGGGATTATATGTAGAAGTAAGTGGGACATATTGATATATGATTTTTGTGATATTTGATATTTATGCTATACTAGTGCCACTGAGTTTTATACTCAGCGTTTATCATTTGATGAATGTAGGAACAAGTAAAATCGAAGAGCAGGATCATTAGCAATGTTAGCAGTTGGACAAATAATCAAAGTTATTGGTAATTGGTGTGGTTTTCATCAGACTTCAATTTTGCAACAATTGTGCAACTAATAAATAAATACTCTAGTAGTAAATAAAATATGGTTGGTAGTATTTTAAATAATTGAACATATTATAATGTTGGTAATGGCTTGTGCCGAACTTTAATCGTGTGAAATATTAATGTGTGAATGTTAATATTTAAAATAATGAGATGATAGTATGTTAAAACCTGGGAATGTTTAAATGATTTGAATTTAGTAATTTGTTTGATTGTTATATATATATATATAAATTTTTGCATTTAGATTACAAATGTATGGAATCCTTTGTAGGATAATTATAGATTTTCTTGGTTGGAAAATTTGTAATCATTCTACGAGAGCATGTTACACAGCCGAAAGACATGACAAAAAACCTCATTAATTCCCTATGCAAGCAAACATCTCTCCACTTTATAACCAATCTCCATACTCTTATGACTTGAAATTAGATAAAAGTTTATAATTTTCTTTTGAAATTTCCAATCATTATCAATAAAATGAGTCGTAAGACATATATAGTTAATTCTTTGTAAAGATTACCAAGTGTCTGTAATGAGACAAACCCTTTGACTTGTGATAGTCAACAAGCCTTTTAACTTTGTCATTTTATCTACATATAATTTATAACAATCATGAGATATTGTCCACCTTAAAAGAATTTTAAAACTTGGGCAAGCAACTGAAAATAAATGCCTAAAATGTTCATTTTCAACAAACTTAAAAGAAAACTCATTAACAATAATCATATAAGCTAAATCTCTTCTAATAGCATTTTGATCAAATTTCCAAGTATTAAGGCATCCTAAACCCTCTCCAACATCATTCTTAGAGATAGGTTACAAATTTAATTATGCTTGCCTTGTTTGTACACTAGAAGGGTGATTTTTACATATGGTCATATGATTTCTAAGTAAGGTGATGCCATTTTGTATATCATTAAAATATACTCTCCTACAGTACTTACATTTACATTTCTTATATCAATTTTTTCTTCAATTTATTCAAAGTGGTCATATACTTTTGAGTTCAAGCTCAGGTGCTTTCTTTTCTTTTTTGAAATTACTTTATTGGTTATTTGAGTTGAAGGTTAAGGTTGTGAACTTCATCATTAGTAGGACGTGTATGATCTTTATTATTTATAAGGGGTATTTTACTTTCATGAACCATCTCCAAAATTAACATATTATACAAAATATTAATGATTGAATATAAATTAATTATATTAAATTTAATTACCTTATAAAAGGAATTTAACTTACATTATAAGATACGATTGATAATGTCATTATATTTGATAAAACTCCTATAGAAAATAAGGAAACTATCAAGAATTAAAGTTGTAAAGGAAACTCATATGACTATATGAATTACATGTACTCATGATTAATTATGCTCATGGAACTAAATAAAATAATTTCTTAGATGTATTATTAATCTTTAACTAAAATTAGTAATATATTAAAAAAAGTAGAGAATATACATGCATATTCAATGATTTGTTGGAAAGATATTCATCATTAGAGTTTATAAAAATAGTAAAATTATATTTACCAAATTAATACAAAAAAGAACAATAACCCACTAAATTTTAAAATTTGCCCGTTATAAATTAATATTCTAAATCTAATTAATATATAATTGTATAAGAAAATGGATATTATTATTTTAAAAGCATGGTGTCATTATTATGCAATATTTACTACGCTATTCTCAAAAACATTTATGCATAAAGATTATGAACTTATATGGTACATTTGAGATCTCACAACTATTATCACACTCACCATCTTTTTTGAATACTTTAATAATATACTTAATGAGTGTTTTTATGGTAGTTTTATTGTGTATTGTGTGAAAATAAGTAGTAGATTGACACAATAAAAATAATAACAAGTCATGAATTTTTAATTTGGTTATGGATTAATATACAAATAAATAATCATGTCATAAATTAGTCATGAAGCTTAGCAAGTTAGCCTAAACTAGAATGATTTATTTTTATATCATTATAGGTTAATAGGATTACACTAAACTCAAATCTTTAATTGTTATAATTTTGCATTATCTTTGCTAGTGTTATTCAAAATTATCCCTTTCCCTACCCCTTCCTTTTTGCTATTCCTATATTGTTTTCACTATTTTTTAACCATTATAAATTGCTCCTTTTCAAATACAATCATTTATATTTTGATTTAGTGGGCCATGTGGTATTCAAGAGATCTTTTCTTTGGCTAATTTGATTGACATGCTTGACAATTAGCTTTGATTCAAGTCATGCACTTATTTATATTGAAGATGGTTTTGTTAACTATGTGAATATAATAATAAGGAAAGATTAAATAAAGGTCAATAGAGATATCATAGTACCTTCATGAAATCACTAACAAGAATAATAAATATCGGTAACTGGTGAAGAAGTAATGATGGAGAGATTGTCGAAGGAGAAATAGTATATGGTTTGACTTGAAATTTTTTTGATGGTGTTTTTGTGAAACTGGAAATGCTTGTAGGAATTCACCAATAATAATAAATAAAGGAGTCAAAGAATAAGGGTAGTTAAGTCCTCTTACAATGAGTCACTCTCGGGCAAGGTAGTCTATAAGGAAACACGAGTTAAAAGAATAGGGATTAAGGGTTAAAAAGAATTGGTTTAAATCTTTAGGTTAGAAAATAGTCGAAAAAAATTTGGTATAAAATGAAATGATGTTGTTTTGATATTTAATTTTTAGTTATTTGATCTATTCGACTATTCAATTTATCAAACTAATCCAAAATTTGAAAATAAAAGAAACATATAATACAATTGAACCAAACAAAAAGATTGAAAAACTGAACTGAAATAACTAAGTATTATTGATTTGATCATTTTTTCAATTTTTGGTAATTTTTGCTCACTCTAAATGTAAGGAAAAATATATAAAGTCATAACCCATAATACATCCCTATATTTCTTGCATTTTGTATTTTCCATTTATTCTAATCCATCAATTGGCATAAAAAAAATCAACAAGGTATGTTTTTTTAAAAAAAATAAATCACACCATGTATTCATGTAGACATGATAAAAAAAACATAAACATTAAAATTCATATATGTCAACTTTTAAATAGAGAAAATGATATATTTATTGACATGGTTACATTAATTAAAGTAAACATAAATACTTTTTTGATTGATTTGAATAAAACCATATCAACAACCATCATTTAATTTCAAATTAAATTCATATATATTTAACTAATTAGTATTGTTTAAATCAAAATCACACTCATGTTGTACTAAGTTCCAAATCGAGAATTAACTATGTATTTTATCACAAACTAATATTTAGATCAAATTATTTGCTTTCCCAAATGAAATTTTATTTAAAGATCATGCTTATAAATAGAA
Organism: Dalechampia spathulata; assembly: GCA_948192965.1. Lineage (NCBI taxonomy): Eukaryota > Viridiplantae > Streptophyta > Magnoliopsida > Malpighiales > Euphorbiaceae > Dalechampia > Dalechampia spathulata. Next base: position 1,005 of record CANYBF010218164.1, on the reverse strand, counting down.
AAAATATATGTACTTTGGATTATATGCTTTCATTATTTTTTAAATTATATTTACAGATATGGGTTGAAATTTTTTCTAAAAAAATTCTTTTAAAAAATTCTTTATATTTGTTTCCCTTAAACATATTTGTATCTTTTCACTTGATTAATTAAATACAAATATATTCAGATTCAATTCGAAATGATTTAATATAAACAAATTCTATTAAATATAAACAAACTTATATTCTAATTGATATACCAAATTTATATTCAAAAGGGAAAAACAATAATTCTCATAATTGTAAATCTTTTGCTCCAATTAAACCTAATTTATAAAATAAATAAATTTATAAAATAATCTTGTGATCAATTTGAAATAGAATCTTACTTCTTCGTTATTGATTATAAAGAAATAACATTTAGATTTGGCTAGTAATGATAAATTAATTTACATTTAATTGTAATTATTTATTAGATACACATAAATTTCTTTATCCACATGTTGGATTAATTGAATATATTTTAAAATTGAATATAATATTTATCTTTTCTATAAAATAAAATTTTATACAACTTTCTTGCATAGAATTTGTCATACTTATTTTATTATATAAAATGAATTCTTGACTATATAAAATGAATTATTGACTATCTTTTTAAAATATTTATTTCATCATACTAATTTAACTTAGTAAAAAATACAAAAAAATTAAATAAATGTACCAATTTCATTAGCAGAAAAATAAATAGGCATAACATTGCTTCCATTTTATTTAATTAAATTTTATATTATTATAAAATTTAAACAATAGGATAACATTTGTTAAAAAAAGATCAAATTTAAGAAAAGTTGCATTCATTTGATTATTTGTTGTACATACTTATTACTAGTTATTATGTTGTTTATTTGAGTCTTAATATTGTGATTTTTATATGTTTAGTCTTAGTTTTCTATAAGTTTTTATGAAGTATTATGTCTATTTTAGTTAATTTGCTATTTCTTTCTAACTTTGTTTGCAAGAAG
>CANYBF010218065.1:0-44373 GCA_948192965.1 Dalechampia spathulata | reverse complement strand
GTCCATCAATTGATAAACGCTGAGTCTAAAACTCAGTGGTGCTAGTTAACATACAACACATATAACAGAAGCAAACATATCGGAAGGCAATAACACGATGCAATGTCATGTTATGTTCCCATTCTCTCTCTTTCTTTTCTGTACTCTCATTCCCTTTTTCTTTTCCGTTCATTGTGCACAATCTCTCTCCATGCTGGATCCCTATGTATCGATACTCAACTCTCGAAGGAGGGCAACTGTAATCCTGGCCCGTAGGACCCTTTTTAAACTATGTCTTAAGACTCAACTCCCGTAGGAGGAAATATAATATACGATTCCATTATGGAATCCTGTAATATATGATCCAGCATGCCTTTTTCCTTATTTTCTCTTATTATTCTCCTTCATTCACAACCCTCCTATTATGTTCATACCAATAACCAATGATTGAATGCAACATAACAAGAAGGAATGACTTATGAAAGCAATGAAGCAAGCTTATATCATAAATATCAGGGAAATAGATGGGAATTCAAGCCTCAAACATCAATCTCATAGCCAAACTTGGCTTAAAAGCAAGAAAAGCATACATTTAACATCTAACTCAAACCAACACCATCTAGCACTAACCTGTTATAAGCTATTTCTAGCGTTTAACCACTCCCTTCAACTTCTAGCCTCACAAAACCAACTTCTCTACGCTTAATAGCATGAAGGAAGACTGATTTCAGGGGTTTAGGGTTGTTTGGAAAGGGTTTAGAAGAAAGAACAAGGAAGAAAGTCAAAGAAAAGTCTAAGTTTATCCTCTTAAAAATGGTGTTTTAAGTCGCGTACGACCGTACCAACACTCCGTACGCCCATACCAAACTTAAAGTCCTGATGCCCTGATTTTCCTATGAGCTATCGTACGCCCATACCAGCTTTGGTACGACGACCCCAAACTTCCTGATAAACCCATTTTCCTATGAGGTACGGTACGGCCGTACAACCTCTTGGTGTGTCCTTACCGTCTCCAGGAAACTTGGTATGCCCGTACGGGTATCCGTACGCCCGTATCGAGCCTTAGAAAATCAGGACATGCAGCATTTGAACCTCCTAACTCTCCTAGAACCTGCTAAAAACACTCCAAACCAAGCCTAAACTTAGCCAAATAGCTGTCCTTCATCCAACCGAGAAGTCACGCTTCTCAACAAGGCGACAACACCATTATCACAATCACAACCAAGCTCATATATCCATGTACATGCATACATACGCACATACATACGCATACAACAACAACAATACCTCATCATATAAAAACACATACGCATACAGACCCTATACGTATACCAGACACGTCACTCACGCGGAAGTGACATGAAGTGTCGTAAAACCTTCTTCAAATAATTTTTCTAAGAAAGCCAAATCTTTTTATTTCTTCTATCTCGGTGAATTTGCATCCCTAGAATCTTGTTTGCTGATCCCAAGTCCTTCATTTCAAATTCCCTAGCCAACTGAACCTTCAATTCTTTAATATGATCTTGTTGAGGCTTGCTACCAACTTATCATCTACATACAATAGTAAGATAATGAAATCACTACTAAACCTCTCGAAATATGCACAAGGGTTTGCATTAAGTTTGTTGTATCCAAGGCTCATGACGAAGGAATTAAATCTCTTATACTAACACCTTGGCGCCTGCTTTAAATCATATAAAGATTTGTTCAACCTGTAAACTAAGTTCTGCTTTTCTTTTCTTCAAAACCTTCTGGCTGGAGGATATAAATATCTTCTTCAAGATCTCCATGAAGAAAAGTTGTTTTCATATCTAGTTGTTTCAGATGTAAGTCAAATATAACACACATTACTAGAACTACCCGAATAGTTGTTAATCAAACTACAGGGGAAAATATTTCATTGAAGTCAATCCCTTCTTTTTGAGCATATCCTTTCACCACCAATCTTGCACAAAACTGCTCCACTTGATCATCACTATTTCTTTTGATCTTAAAGATCTATTTGTTACCAATGACCTTTCTTCCTTGTGGTAGTGTTACAAGCTCCCAAGTCTTATTTTTATACAAAGCTTTCATTTCTTCTTGCATTACTACCATCCACTGAGATGCATCTGAACTTCTCATTGCTTCTTGGAGAGTTGATGGCTCCCCTTCCTCAGTTAGAAGACAATATGCAACATTACTACCTATAACATAATCATTATACGAGGATGGTATAGATTTTGCACGTTTTCCCTTTCTAAGATCTACCTCTTCAGACTCAGTTGACTCTACTTCCTCGTGCTCTGGTGCTGTTTTAGAAGAATCTCTTTCTGTAGACTTCTTTTCCACATGTACAACTATAGTTTATAAACTTTCTTTCAAAGTGCGATCATCATCTCCCTTCAATTTATCTTCTAAGAATATAACATCCCTGCTAACTATGACCTTATGGGTAGTGGGATCCCACAGGCGATACCCCTTTACACCATTAGCATATCCTAAGAATAAACACTTCCTGGATTTTGGATCTAACTTTATAGTTTCTTGGGCATTGTACATCACGTACACAACTTCTAAATATATGGAGGTTTGAATAATCAACTGGCTTTCCAGTCCACATCTTCATCGATATCTCTAATTCAACTGCTGTAAATGGAGACTGATTAATCACATAACAGGAGGTGTTGACTGCTTCTGCCCAAAATGCCTTATCTAGGCCTGTAACTCTCAACATTGCTCTCATTCTTTCTAAAAGAGTTCTGTTCATCCGCTCTGCCACTCCATTTTTTTATGGAGTATATACCATAGTGAACTGTCTTTTCATGCCTTCCTGCTTGCAAAAGCTATCAAATTCATTACCAATGTATTCTTCCCTATTATCTGTCCTCAAACACTTAATCTTACTGCCTAAATTAAATTCAACTCACACTTTGTAAGATTTGAAGGTTGCAAACACATCTCCTTTACTCTTGATAGGATACATTCAACATCTCATGGAGTAATCATCGATAAAGGACACAAAGTACTTTGATCCTCTTAGTGATAAAATCGGTGTTTGCCATACATCAAAGTGAATCAATTCAAGAATATTCTTTCTTCTAGAATTGGATGTGTTAAACTTTAATCGATGCTACTTACTTACTATGCAACACTCATAAAAGGGTAGAGATACCTTTGTAAGATCCAGAAGTAGATTTTTCTCACCAAGAATTTTCATACCTTATTTAGACATATGTCCAAGTTTCTGATGCCACACCATTGCAGATCTTTCCAGTGCTCCATGGCTAATCTTCATGATTCCTTTCTGAACTTTGATAGTGCAATCCAGATCATCCAATTTTCCTATAGATAATAAATTCTTCTTGAAGCCTTCCATATGTCACATTCCTTGAATAATATAAATTATTTCATCATGCATCTTCAATCTGATGGTTCCAATGCCTATGATCTTTAAGGTATTATCTTTGCAACTATACACAGATCCTCCTAAGATAGGTTCATAATGATGGAACTATTCTCTTCGAGATGTCATATGATAACTTGCTCCTAAGTCAAGAACCCATACATTAGCATACTTTTTCCTATTCTTAGTAAATATTACTGTTTTACAGCACAATACATTCTTGAGAATTGAAATTCTTCAGATTCCAACAATCCTTCTTCAAATGACCTTTCTTACCACAGTGGTAACATTTGAAATTCTTCTTACTCATTGATTTTGACCTACCATGATTGTGACTCTCACTTGAGCCATGTTCTATTAATCTCCCTCTCATCACTGTTAAGGCTTCCACTTGTTATGAACTTGTTTGCTTGTCTTACTTGTTCTTTCATCGATTTTCTTCTTCAGAGAATCAGAAAGAATATCATTTATTAAATTGATGATGAGCTGATCATACGAATCTGGTAAACTTTGGAGTAGAAGTTTCATACGTTCTTGATATTCTATTTTATAGCCCAATGATGTAAGCTGAGAAAATAGCATATTCAAGTTATTAAGATGCTCCGTCACTGAAGTAGATTCTAACATTCTCAGGGTGTATAATTTCCTTTTAAGAAAATTTTATTATGTAACGACTTAGCCCCATACAATCTGATCAAGTGATCCTAAATCTCTCTTATCATTTTCTTTTCTTCTATACTAGACAAGATTTCATCTGCAAGTATCAGATGTAGGTTTGTTATAGCGTTCCCATTCATCTCATTCCATTTATTATCATCTATGTAATCCTGTGGCCTTTCACTGATCACCGCCAGACAACCATCTTTTCTCAAGATAGCCTTTATCTTTAATTTTCACAATGAGAAATTTCTTCCGTTAAGCTTCTCGACTTCAAATTTCACCGTCATTGCTTTTATCATAATTTCACTGATTGCGATATAATCTAACTTATTTTCTATTGTGGAGGATCTAACTTAATGGCAACCACAATGCATACAATTTAATGGCAACCACAATGCATACAATAAGTAGGTATATGCACGTAAAACAGTATTATAAACAGTATTATACTATAGTAACTCTGATACAGTGAACCGCTACAGCACCTCTGCTACAGTTCTGTCACCTTTTAAACAAAAATTTACTGTTTAACATTATTCACTAATTCAACTCTTTACATCCATTTTTCGAACTGCTCGCACTAAAAAATTCATTGTAATTTTTCCTTCCTTATGACGTGCTCCTTTTCAAAAACTACCTTTAATAAGAATCAAAACTCTGATAGCACTTGTTGAAAATACAGACTAATTCAACTCTGTACATTCATTTTTTGAATTGATCGCATCAAGAAATTCCTTGTAATTTTTCCTTTCTTATGGCGTGCTCCTTTTCAAAAACTATATTTAACAAGAATTAAAACTCTGATAGCACTTATTAAAAATACGGACCAAATAAAGCAAGGTCACAGCTAAAATTTGAGAAAAAAATAAAGATATAACACACAGATTTACGTGAAAAACCTCCAAATAAATTAGCGTAAAAGCTACAGATAAAGGATTAAAGAATTTTATTAAAAGAAATAAATAATGAGTTACAAAATACCCTCTATTATTTTTCCTTTCTCTCTTTTCTTTTCCTCTTGTATTTGTAGGATTTTTGGGATGATCTTGCGGCCTTAATTCCTCTGCCTATTTATAGGCAGAGGGTACGTGTATAAACCGCATACTCAGCTGGTTTTTCTGACTTCTTTTTTTAATATAAATATTACATTTCAAAAATTACGATACCTCACCTCATAGTGTCAAAATTGGTGGGCACCATCACCTTTACAGCTAACAGGATTATCCCCTGCCTACACTTGGAACATGGGACCGAATCTATGTATTGACTCCATTTATTGAATAAAAGAAGTAGCATTATTCTTATTCGTTCCTCATGTCTCCCCTCGTCTGCCCGCACTCTAGCAGGTGGCCTTTATGTGATGCTTGTGATTAACGTTGTGACTGTTATGTGCGTTGCTTGTGACTGTGTTGTGCTTGCCCATGTATGTATTCCGGCATAGTATCAACTTTCGCTTGTGAGCTAACCCCTCTTCTCCTTATATAACAGGTTATTGAATAGGCTGGCTTATTAAGGTTGTGTTCGATACAAGTACCGTACGAGTGGATTAAAAGAACTTTGGGATACACCTGTGACACCTAATATTGTTATCCTGCTTGCTATTTCCATTTCTTCTTGTTTTATTCTTTATCTTTATAGTAATTTCATTTTATTCATCCACCATTTATCTATCTCGAAATTTGATGTTTAGTAAATTATGCATCCAAATTATCTATTAATATTCATATTTATCATAATCTTATGCTACTTATACATCACTGTTCCTCCCATGAAATTATATCCTAAATTAATTATTTTTTAATTCTTAGTTTAATTTATCTTTTATTCTCTTATTAATAATAAATATAATCATCTTGCTATGTGATATCAATAAAATTGAATACTCTCTTTCTTTTTATTGAATTTTAACAAAAAATATATGACCACTAACAATTATGATTAAAAAATGACAAGAACATAATTTTTTCTTATATTAAGAATTGATTATTTTTAGAAAAAAAACTTATGATTTTATAAAATAAACAGTGTATTAATTCCTTGTAATTTTATGATTATGTTTATTTTTTTCATTTCTTATTGATTGTTTTAAAGGTAGATCTATGGGGATCTTCTCATGTCAAGACATAGCCATGATCATATTCTTCTTTTTTCTAAACATTAACTTAAACATTTGATTTATTAGTTAAAACACTCTTCATTCATTTAGAAAGGTGCAATAATAAACAAAATAAAGTCAAGAACATGTTTTAATTCATTTTCAAAAAATAAAAAAGATTCAATTGTAATTAATTACAAATATTTATATGTTTATTAATTTTATTGATAATTTATTCCTGGTTTCTTTGTTAAATCGTACGATAATAACGATGAAGATGATGAATTTTTATATTTATCATAAAGAAGGTAATGGAATCGGGGATCACAGAAGCTCTCATCCACTATCTAATCGGAATCAGGAAAGCAAGGTGGAAGAGCTGAGTGGTAAGACTCGTTTACTACATAATAAATAGAAAAAGGGGTCTAAAAGCAGCCATTAGATATAAAATTCTCCACCTTGAACTTCTATTCCATGTCTCTTGATCTTAGATACTATATTTGACGATCTATCTCTGTTAGACAATCGCTGGACTTGCCCATCACGGCATGAGAGGAGTTAACACCTGAAATGTTTGATTGATAACCGCATCTCCTGTCTATCATTGAAGAAGGGAAGGAAAAGAAGAGAGAAAGGTAATTAATATTTTTCATTAAAAAAAAAGGAATGACTATCGTGCACTTAATTGTATTGGATCAATATGGCATTGCCATGTCATCAATAACTTCGTCGGCCGCAGGTTTGCTTTCTTCACACGTATTTTAATTGTTTATTCTGCTAGGCATGGTTTTTCAACCAATAAACCCAAAATGAAGAACCAAAAATCCAACCGTTGATTTAGTTGTCTATTCTACATAAAAAAAAAATTATTATTTTAAAACAGTTGTGTATTTAGAATAAATAATCTATGAAATAAAAATGGAAAAAATATAAATAAATAAATAAATAAAATTGGTTAGGTAAGGTCATATATTTGTGATTATGAAAATTGCTTTTACCAATAAAAGAAAAACATGTGAATCATGCATGTCTTCATCATTCATCTCTTGGCTTCTATTTTAATCAATATTCAACTCAATCATATTTTGTGGTTACTTTTTTCAAAATAAATATTATTCCTCACCCATTCAACTTTTATATATGTCTTATTTGATTTTAAATTTATATCACTAGAATTCTTCAATTTTTATTAGATAGAAAAGTTGAGCATCAAACTGTATTAATGATGGTAATTTGGATTAGTGAGTTGTGTTTAAATTGTATTAATTTATATATTATATAAGTAATTTGATATGTTTAATATAAGATATCTAAATAATATAAAATAACATAATTAATCTATAAAAAGTAATATTAAAATGAATTAATAGATTAGATCCTTATAATATAACCTAACATAATATAATTTATAAATTATATTTAAATTAGATTAACGAGTCTTATGACTATAGAATTTTAAATAAACTTAATTTTAAATAATTTTAAAATACTTATCCCTATAATATTTGTATTCAAAACAATTATCATATCTAAACTCAACCAATCGAAAAAAGGTCAATTGAATTTTCAAATCTAATAATATTTAAACTCTAAACTTTGTTGATATTTCCAATAAATCCTTGTACTTTAAAAATGTGTTATTAAGCCCTTGAAATTTGATTTTGTTTCAATATTGACCTAGCAATATGGTGCCTTTATTTTATTTTTATAATTGAATTATGTTGTAAAAGATTAAAACAAATAAAAAAGAAAATTTTAAAGAATTAATGAACAAAAATAATAGTTAAAGAATTTAATTGGAAAATGTTTTTAAAAATTTAGGGACATAAAATGATATATTCCGTTAAAGTGCGGGGATAATAAAGACCCATCTCTTCACCTATTGGCATTATAATAATGAAAACAAAGAAAACGATGTGTAGACAAAAACAAATAATTGAGAAAATAATACTAGCATAAGAGCAACATGGCATCATGTTTACCAATTCAAGCAGCCCTCCTCATGCCATTTACAAAGTAATCAACACATTTGCTTTGCTACAGAGTACATGAAGCAACCAATCAAAATACTTTATACGTATACTTATGTTAATAATATTATGATTTAATGATATAAATACAAATCTTTATTAAATTGTTGTATTATTCAAAATACTTAATACAAGTAATTTTGTCAAAAAGAAAATGGCGGATGATTACAACTTTGAATATCAAATATCAAGCAAGTCATCTTTAGTTCATCTAATCAGGACAGTCCATTCGTACTTGAATGGTAGAATTGATATCAAGGATTCAAGGTTCAAGTCTTGACAGTCACAATGTGAAAGTTATATCCTATGAATGGGCTCCTTGTAGACATCAAAATCACAAATCTTCCATCTAAGAGATCGCTAGGTATTATAATTTATTCCTCCATAATTTTATCGGGTCGAGATATGTAGCCCAGAAAGTAAGGCATTACCTTTTGATACCAAGGACCCTCCATTCCCTTCCTGATCTCGAAAGGTCAAAGAAAAAGAGTAAAAAGATTCAAATCTTGATCATATGTTCAGATACCGGAGAAGATCCATCCACTCATCCAATTGGACATGAAATGTCTGGTTGGCTGTCTGTGTTTTTAATTAATCGTTATTGATTTGAACCGAATATATTAACAGAAAAATCCAAAAAAAAGAAATCCCATCTTTTCGCAGTTATGAAATCAAAGAATTGTATTCGATTGGTATGGGTTCTGTATTAGTACATACGTGACCGTCCATTCAGCAGTAAAACCTTGTCGTGGCGTGTGGCTCCTTATCTCTCGCTCTTTTTCTATTATTTTTGGCTGTTTATAAATTAAAGCTTCGAGGAAGTCCAGAATTTAGGGCTCCAAAATATAACTCGTCAATCTTTTTCTCTATTTTTAATTGCTTTTGGTTCTTGGGCTTCTACTCCTTTTTTGATCTTCGAAGGCTCAGATTTTTTTCTTCCTTTTCTCATACCGTATTGTTACTTCAATTATTGCAGCTTTATAACCTGTGAATTGATTGCTTTTCGGCATTTGTTCTGTGCTTATTGTGGAAATTGGGAACTGGGTCCTTTTCTTTCTTGGTTTTATTCTGAAAAGGTCCCAGCTCTTAGGTTTGTAGCCTGTTTATCATCAATCGTTGATTCATAGGCTTCATTTTTAAGGTTTCGTTATCTCAATTGTGTCTTAGTTCATTGGATCGTGTTAGAGATCTAGCTATCAAAAAGTTGGGTTTGATAATATTCCCTGGTTCTGCTAAGATGGTTGTTGTAGAATAAAAGAACAAGAAACTGGTGCTTCAATTCTTTCCCCACCAGACTTTACAGGTTAGATTGGTTTAGTATAATCTATTACTGCCTTGATTCCCTAGATAATTCTAAAAATTGTTGAATCTGGCTGTCAATTTTGAATTCTCACAGATTTTCTGGCAGTGGAATCTATCTGTTTGACAGATCTTGTATAAAATTTGTTGTTGGGGAAGTACAAGACATTAAAAGAGATGACAATTGAAAGTCATGCTCCAAAGGTGGAGAGGAAGTCAAAGAAGGTCAAACCAGTAAATGACAAAGCTCCCTTATTGCCCAAAAGCCAAGAAGATGAGCATGCTGGTTTTGATGAGTTTGATGGAGCTTCCTTTACTGGGGCTGTGTTCAATTTATCAACTACTATAGTTGGGGCTGGAATCATGGCCCTGCCTGCTACAATGAAAGTCCTAGGCCTTGGCCTTGGGGTTGCCATGATCATCTTCATGGCCTTCTTGACTGAGGCTTCAATTGAGCTTTTGCTTAGGTTTAGCAGGGCAGGGAAGTGTGTCTCTTATGGAGGACTAATGGGAGATGCCTTTGGAAAGTTTGGTAGGATTATATTGCAGGTTGCTGTTTTAGTCAACAACATTGGTGTACTTATCGTGTACATGATTATCATTGGTATGCTATCATTCTTCTATGTCTGCCTAGTCTTGTTAGATTTTTTGTTTGGTTTGTGTTTTTCATTTACACTCAATGCCATATTGAACATAGCCATTGTTGTATGGGCTGAAATTATTCATTGCTTTGTGTCTTGTTAATTAAAGGTGATGTGCTGTCTGGAACATCTTCTGGTGGAGCTCATCATTATGGTGTGCTTGAAGGGTGGTTTGGAGAACACTGGTGGACTGCACGAACCGTGGTCCTTCTTATCACCACACTTGCTGTGTTCTCCCCCCTTGCTTGCTTTAAGCGAATTGGTTAGTATCATGTTTAATCTTTCAATCACAGCTTCTTTGTGATGATATAATTTATCTTCTCACATTATTTAGCCATTAGACTTGGCAATCGTGGATGCTAAAGGCCATTATTTGATACTAGAAGCATGTTATTCTACTTGTAATGTTTAATTGCAGTTCAATCTCTTCACAGTAACATTTCATATAAACTGTTTCTTATGGCATAGGACTAGAACTCAACTATTATCCTTCTCTACAATGTTTTTTCAAGCAAAATTTAGTTTCTCACAATATTATGGATATTGATTATGCCATCTTCCGTTTGCAGATTCCTTGAGCTTCACATCTGCTTTGTCAGTTGCTCTAGCAGTTGTGTTTCTTGTCATCACAGTGGGAATCACAGTTGTAAAGCTAATAAATGGAAGTATAATCATGCCCAGAATGTTGCCAGATGTTGCAGATTTAACATCATTCTGGAAACTTTTCACCGTAGTGCCTGTTCTTGTTACAGCATACATTTGTCACTACAATGGTATGTAACTTTATAGTTGCCTAAATCTTTACATTCCAATGATTGATGATGAAATTTTGTTCGTATACTTAAAACTAGTTGGCAATTTTTTTTCTGATGTTTGGAATTGATAGCCTGAAATTAGGTTTGCGTACTTGATTGACAAGTAACTGTTAATCCTTTCGCAGTTCACAGCATAGATAATGAACTTGAGGACTCTAGTCAGATAAAACCAGTTGTACGAACAGCTCTTGCTTTATGTTCATCTGTGTACATAATGACCAGCATATTTGGTTTTCTTCTTTTCGGGGATGGGACTCTTGATGATGTGCTTGCAAACTTCGATGCTGACCTTGGCATTCCCTACAGTTCATTGCTAAACGATGCTGTTCGTGTTAGCTATGCTGCTCATCTCATGCTTGTATTTCCAATTGTTTTCTATCCTTTACGACTCAACTTGGATGGCCTCCTGTTTCCCTCAGCACGGCCCCTTTATCAAGAAAATAAAAGGTTTGCATCAATCACCATTGCCTTAATTGCTCTCATCTTCTTGGGTGCAAATTTCATTCCAAGCATCTGGGATGCTTTCCAATTCACTGGTGCAACTGCTGCAGTTTGTCTTGGATTCATTTTTCCTGCTTGCATCACTCTCAGGTGCGTTGATAATTCTTACCTGAAAAAGCAATTTCAAATTTGTTGTGATCTTTTCTTGCTACGTTTATAGTTTGAATTTGTTTGTTCTAGTTGAAGTAATCCAAACTTGGGTATCGATGGTAAAGCATCGTCTTTGGTCAATAATGTGGAAATATTGTGGGAGAACATGTTTATGTGTGAATGGTTTCTCCATAGTTAATGCAATTTGAGATGAATCTTTACCATCACTATTGTTATGATTAACTGCTGATTGATGTTTGTTTGATCGATTCACTATGACATTTTCAGGGATCGGCATGGTATAGCGACAAAGAAGGACAAGGCCTTGGGCATTTTCATGATTCTACTTGCTGTGTTCTCAAATGCAATCGCCATCTACAGCGATGCCTATGCATTGATAAAAAGGAGTTCACCGCATCGCGAATGATCTGTCATATTACACTCCATACGATGAAATGAACAAAAGAGTAGGCTTCGGCGGAGAGACTTTGATTAGCAGATGGCGATCGAGTCGAAGTTTGAAGTCCCGGGTCCTCTGCGAATGTGTAAACAGATGAAGGTTTAATAAAAAGAGCGCTCGGATAAATGTATAAAAGTCAGTTTGCTTAAGAAGACAGCTTTCGTTAGATTCCATGAATGTGGATTACTGTACTGGTTTGGGGTATTGTTTCAGAGTATTGTGTGGATTATAATGAAACTACGTAATAAATTTATATGATGAAACTTACGAACTCATAATGTATGCCATATGTTGTCCTTGGAGATATCATTCACTTGTTAGGAATCACATCACTGCTCTCACCCTTTTGTTTTACATTTATTATTTTGATATTTAATATTAAAGAAGACAATTGTCAGATTTTCAGCGTTGAAAAGCTATGAAGAATCTTTTTGTTAATTAAGGGCCATTCCCCATTAATCCCAATAATATGTCTGATTATCATGTGACCTTGCACCAAATTTATTATATAGTTTTTTAAAATTGTAAATAATTAATATCTAATATAATTAAAAATACATAAACACTTGTAAATATTTATTGACATAAATTAGGGTGATGTGCATATTAGTAATTAAACATATAAACAACAACAATTAATCATAATTTATCAAAACATTTAATATTAATCAATTATCAAAAAATCATAAATAGCAATTTAATCAATCTTAAATAAAAAAGGATGGAATGCTGGTCTCGAAAGACAGCTCCATTGGAGGAAAACTGTGTTTTTTAAAAGAAAAGAATATACAGAAAACCCATGAGATGAAGAAGGTTCAAAGAGATTCGGATGCAGCAATGGGGACATTCAATCATAACGAGGGACAGCTAGCTTTTTCGAAGCTTGGGAGTGCAGTAAATAACAGTTGTCGGCTAATGTTTAAGTAATCATATTTTCCTGCTAAAAGTCGAAGCCGACCTTGCACCAAATTAATCAAACTTTTATCAAGCACAAGGAGGTGAAGTCCGACGACAACCCCTCGTGCCCACCACCATTCTCTACCTCTTCCTTTGGTACCTACAAGGATTACATTCACACTTTTTCATACTTCCCTTCCAAATTATTTCAATTCATCAAAATACATTTTATTTCCTATTTGTAATTATATTTTATAATTTTTCAAACTAATTTTTTTTATAAAAATAACAACTCTTCATAATAAATTTATATATGTTAAAGTTTTCAAAAAATTTCACATTATTTTTAATATTTTCAAAATTCTTGTTTTTTAAAATTACATATTCTTCTGATCTTTCTCTTCTTCATTCATATTATATTTCATGGTAAAAATGAATATTATAGAAATACATAAATGATATTATTTTATCTTATTTTAAATGTTATTTTAGAAATTAATATAATAATTAAGAATATCATTTAAAATTTAATAATGTTTAAAAATATCTTTTTTATTTTAAAACATAAACTTTTCAATTTTAAAATAAATTATATTATTTAAAATTTTAAAAATTACATAAATAATTAATAATGAATTAAAATTTTAAAAAATAGAATTAAAAATAAATTTAAAAAATTTTATAAATTTATTACAGTAATAAAAATTATGAATAAAATATTTCTCGTGGGAAAAGGAGCATCTAAATATAAAATAAAAATATTGTGAAGGACAATAGAAAAAGAAAGAAAGAACTGGAAGGAGTATGATTGAGGAAATCCATGTTTTATGGTGACGCCTTCGTTTTAGGAACCCCTCCACCACCCACCCACCCTCTTACATATTTCTCAATTCTCATATCACTAAGATGGTATTTAAATAAATAAAACCTTAATGCTTCAAAAATAAAATTTAATATGAAAATTGGAGATGTTAAAATTGAAAACTCTGGATTTGATCTAAATAAAAAAAATAACTCTCCAAATTGTATCAATCCAATTTTTAAATATTTCGATTTATAGATTCAGTTTTATCAGTTTGAATCAAAATAATTCAAAAATAATATGAAAAATAAAAAATTTTTCTTCTAAAAAAATTAATGAATGACATTTATAATTAGGAAAATAGCAAATTTATAGGAGAATAGTCTATAATATTATTATCTAAACATTAATTTTAAAGAAAATAAAATTAACATATTTCATCATGTAAGAATTCAATCAATCAAAATAATAATTCAAACTATCATATAATTGAGTTTATAAATTTATAAGTTAATTTAAATTTATTTTTAATATAATATTAAATATATTATCTGTAACATATAATGCATAAATACTTATGTAAATAAAATTTTGAGTAACATAATCGGGTTTAATTTCGTATCTATGATTTAAAGTAATTAATATTTGGTTTGGTTCGATTTAGAGATTAGTTCATATTTATGAATAATTTATTTGATTTTAATACCTTTCAGTTCAATACTTCATATTAATATCAAAATTTCTGAAATCTATATTCATTCATAACATCTCCATGAGAATAATTCCATCTTTATTAAAAATTAATTTATTTTTGATAAACATTTTACAATTCATTTGTGGTTATAAGAAGTAAATTTTGGTATGAATGATGATGTCTTCATGAGAATGGAAGTAGCTTTACTAAAAACAGAAATATTTCATTAATTTTATTGGATGCTAGTAATATGAACATGGTAATAGTGATTATAGGTCTTTCTAACTGGAAAGATTCCAATGCCTTTTGACAATATGTTTGTAATTTCTCGAAACCAAGTATGACCTAATGCCCTAAACTTCTAGGGCATCCAAGGGAAATCAGATTCCTTCTGTTTTTCTACATTCTTTTTGGTTAGACATCGCATGAATACAAGTTGAAAATCTTTGACTTCAGACCTACTACTCTACCACCTTGTATGAGCAAAATAATATATTAATTTCAGACCTTCCCTATTGCTCACACTGTTTCATTTATATATTAGAGAGTTTTGAAGCTAAATGATGTATTCATATTGTAATTAAAGAAGATATGGGATATCTTTGATCACATTCATTCTATCCTCAGAATCAACCCACTTGGGCTGCTACGACTGGCAGATTTTAATACAAATTGGCAAAAAGAACAAGAAGCATGTGCAGTGTGGTCCTCGAAGAAATCTTCTTCTACTTTTCCTCATATACGCGTGTTAAATATTTAGATCAAACTTTATGATTAGCACATCAAATTCTCTTCTGTTTGCTTTTCCCAATAACACAAAAATGATGCAATCATAAGAAAATAACATTACAGAAAATTGCAGCGAGAAAAAACCAGTAAAGAAGGTTATTTTATAATATTCATATAACATAAAGTTACTTCTTTCAAATATTTCTTTCAAATATTTGTATCGATTAAGTTTAAAAATAAAAAAAATAAATTTAAATTATTAACATCTTTCATGAAATAAGTCATTATTTATTAGATTCCTAATTTATTAAATTATAAAAGAATCATCTAGAAGTGGCATTTGTGAAGTTTAATGCAAAGAAACATGTATAACAATGAAAGAGAAAAAAAAGAAGAAGAAAAACTATGCATGCATCGCTGTAGATACGCACAAAGTTAAAACTTTCACATTTCTCAAAGAACATATAGTAATATAGTTAAGCTTGCAATGAATTCAACCCTACAAGACCACGTTCAAACTTTAGAAAACTACGTTCTTAGTTTTCCATATAGAAATCATCTGATAAGTATCTATTTTATAAAATTTTTAGTTTTCCTAGTTCTGCATGTCGTCAGGAGTAATATTAGATTAATGCATAGCTAGTGCAGGTGTCGGAACCCTAGCTTTGACTTGGGTTTGAACTACTCTATAAAACCCAACTTTGGCCTGTCCAACTTCTCCTCTCTTTCACTTGATGAAAAACACTAGCATAGATTTCCAAACTCAAGAAAATGGTCTACTTAAGGTTTATTCTGTTGCTTTTTGGGCTTCTTCTTGTTTTCAATGCCCTTAAAGATTATGCAGATGCTAATCAAGGTAGGTTTTATTTTACATCTTTCTAAATTTTCTATTTTCAATAAGAATTTTGCTGATCAAGGTTTGATTTTTGATCTTTGATTGGATATCATTTTGTAGATTGGGAAATGGGCAAGAGTAAGCTTCAGCTGGTGGCTGGAGATATTGATGTTTCTAATCAAAAGGTACGCTTAACATATACTAAGTTTGGTGTAATTCTAAAGTTTACATGTAATATCTATGAGATGTTGATCAATATATTGATAATCTCTCACCTTATACACAGGAATTTCTTGATGGTCTGACTGCTACAACTACAAGAACAAGGAAATTTGGTTTTAGAGGTAGGAAATTAATGGAGGTTGGAATTCATAATGAAGTGACGATGAGGAAAGGAACAGAAGAGAAAGATGATGTTATTTCAGGTGCAAACTGCTCTGATATGATCCAATGTAACTTTGACAGAAATTTTAATGTAAGATGGAAATTTCAAGACACGATTAGTAGCAGTAGAGCTCTTAACAAGCTGAAAAAGATTGGATTTGTAGGTTTTGGTGAAGATTACCACGGCCCTAAACATCATACTCCAATACATAACTGAGAATCAATATGATGATCAGTAGGTTCTTCTAGGATCCCTTTTGTCTGCCTGCAGCTTGCTTCAGTCTTTATGTAGTTATGTCCACTGATAATCATGTGTATATATTCTTCTATATTTGTGTGTGTGTGTGTGTGTGTGTGTAATTTTGCAGTATAATTTTCAAAGTTGAAGGAATCTAATCCTGTTTTTTGCATAAGGGTCTTGGTTCACTTGCATTAATTAAATCTCAGATACAGTTTGATCTCTTAATCTGGGCCAAATTGTAGGATTTGACCATGTCAGAATATTTTTAATATTCAATATTGGTTTTCTTTTTCTCCTTTTTTGATATATAACCATTGCAGGAAAGGAGAATGGTGCTATTTTGAAGTCTTTGCAAGAATCAAGCTACCATTATCAGGTGAATTTCTCCTTCTAAATCTCCATTAATGAAGCAGAAAGTTACTTCTGTTAACCTATGGGTCACCAGTAGATGCAGTCATGTATCAGTTTTTCATACATATATATTACATTACAGTAAAATATTTATCTGAATCCAACTCTATTAATCCCAAACTAACCAGAAGCTTTAAACAAAGACTTTTTTAGATTTTATATTATAACTGATTCGATGATATGTTTTTGGATTAAAAACAATAATCAAATAAATATAAATTCGTACTTTGATACTATTTTTTATATAGATACATATATAGTTTCAATCTAATGTGACACCTTTTATTTGTTTTCGCACAGAAGAACAAGCACAATTTGAAGGAATCTGCGAGTCTGAGATCCGCAAGAACTAAAGCAACAGCCCAGCTCTCAAACACCAGCCCTAACCCTAATCACTCTACAAAAAATTCCAAGCACCTACCAACCAAAGCCAGCTTGAAAACCCTTACAGGATCTGAAAACCATCCTTCTGATCACCATCATAATGATCGACAAACTAAAGCAAGTGCCCCTAAAGATGAAAAGCAAAAGCTTCTTGAGGCAACCAAGGAGATCGCAAACTTAATGAACAAAGACTACAAGGGAATGGACAGGCCTCGCCGTAAGCCACCAATCAACAACCATATTCCCTTCCATTAAGTTAAGAAATAAAAGCCGTAGCTAGCTAGATGGGTGTCAGTGGCTCACAATTTTGCCCCCATTATTACAGGAAAGTGAAGTCCATTAAGAACCCATGTAGGATACAAATGCTTTAGCTTTAGATTTTTCGTTTTCACAATATAATATATATTGGCATGCATAGGAAAAGGAAATCTTGTTTTGTTTGTCTTTTTTTGCTTTTTTTTTAAAATTTATTTTATGTAACACGACACTAAGTTGTAGAAGCATATATATAATTTATATATGTACATTAGGTGTATTTCATCAACTTTTCTTTTTCTTATATATATCTCATCTGTTGGGTGCCTTTAAATTTATATTGGTTCCCTCAAAATATTTCATGTGCAATGCATATAAAACCATCTCAATATAATTAATTTATTATTTGAAATTACATATGATATTATGATTTTACTTAAAAAATAGAAGACCAATAATAATATCAATATTAATATTGAATTATTTTATTCGAAATAGTACGGAAATTTGTCAATAGCATGAATCTGAACTTAGATCCTTGACAATTCTTAGTTAATTATATTGCTACAAGCTCACTTATTGTTGGAGAACAGACCGATCTATCATTGATGCAACGAGATGCTATGGAAGAACAAACAGTTTCGGTCAGATGATAAGCATCGAAAAAATAGTGTTTGTTAGGATTAGAGCAGGGTGGTAGCAATGGAATACAACCAGAGGTCTCATTGAACCAGGCTTTGCAACAAGGATTGGCTGTATCTGTTAAGCCTGCATTAATAATGATAATAAAGAAAAGTCGTTATTACGATGAGATTAAATGAAAGAAGGTCAAAATATATTTTTTTTCCATTATTTTTCCAAATTCTCAGCAACATCAAGTTAATGTAGTGATGTAAAGGAAGAAAATGAAGTGAAAGAGAAAGAGAGGCAGAAGCAAACCATATTTCGAAGGGTGTAAAACAGCATCATAGCCAAGCCAATTAGCATGACCATAGACGAAAGTTGAGCCATGGAGAGTGGCCGTAAGATTGCGAAGCATTGCACCCAGTTGGGCGTTGAAGTATGAGACTATTTGGTTTGGTTCTTCAACGCACTTGCCGTTGTTTGCTGATTTCTGCTTCTTTGTGATTGATGGGATGCATCCAATGGGACCTATTTCGAACATCACTATCTTCCTCCCTCCCAAGTTATATAATCTCTGTGATCATGCGATCAACATAATCAATGAGGTCGAGATTACTACATTCTTAAAATTGCATCAAGAACATAACATGTTTTACCTCAAAATTCCGAGAGAGTTTATTCAAGAGAAGGTGGGCAAATTCCTGAGAGGAATAGGGTTTACTTGCACTGGAAATTTTGGTGTCAACGAAGTCTATGTAGTCATTACTGCCCACAGAGAATATGTGCAGAGACTTTGACAAGTGGCTGGTTAGTTCTTTTGGGCTCTGGAAATGTTTTCCAATCTTCGACTTCACCGTTGCTTCATATAAATCAATCTGCTGATCCAAATTCAAGCATTTTCCCTGCAAATAGCCCCCAAAGCCCAACCAAAAAAACAGAGACAGAGAGAGAAATCTGTATGAATTATTTTAATTTTAAATTAATATTAATAACTAGTATTCAATAATTAAATATTAATAAAATAGTTAACAACTATTAAAATAATTAATTATTATAATAATTGATTTTATCTAAAAAATCAATAAACTTATGGTTAATTAAGATTAATTCAATGACATATAAGAATTTCAATCCTACTTTAATTTATTGCGGTGTCATTTACCATAAATGTTAGTAATAATGTCACAATAAATGAATCCATGGAGCCAGCATCGGGCTAAAGCTTAGGCATAGTTAATTTTAGGTTCGTACATACATATTGATATTAAATAAAAATTATACATAATTTAAAAAATATATAACATATAATTTTAAAATAAATAAATTATATATAAAAATATCATAATTCAAATATATTCATCAATTTAAATTATTATTCTTAATTTTAATCTAGAATTATTTAAATTTCTAACTCCATCACCACCGAAATTATATATAATATTAACTTTGATAAATACCATTGCATTACGTGTGTTGTAGAAATCTATTTATTAAATTTAGGAAAACTTTATGCACAGAAAAATATTTAAATTTGTTTCTCTACTCTGAAAAAAAAAAAAATATATATATATATATATGTGTATATATAAATACACACACCAAGAATTAAATATAAAGCCAATTTACTTGTGATTTCTTTAGCATTGAGATCTAGAACTAAGTGTTTCTCAAATTTTACAATTAAAACTATTATTTGGAAGTGTTGTGTATGAAAAAAAAATACATAAATAGATGTTTTTTAAAAAATTTTAATAAATCAAATAATTAATCTAAAATAAGAATTTCAAAGGAACGTTATGGGATTTGAATCCTTCGTAATTGTCATTTATACCTAAATTCATTATCAAGTAACGTTTTATCTTCCCCGTGCATTTTTTTTTATCCATACCCTCCTATTCATATTATCTTCCGTTACTTACCATATCATAAATCCCCATAATATTCTTTTTATTTTATATATTATTTTAAAAATTAAGAATATTACTTAAAATTTAATAATTTTTTAAAATGAACTTTTCAACTTTTTTTAAAAAAATTTTATATAAAAGAGAAATGAAATTATTTAAAATATTAAAAATTGCATGAATAATTAATTAACAAGATGTAATATATATTTATCAAAATAATATATATTATAAATTAAATATTTTTCTCCAAAATCAGATACATGTATATCTAAACGTACCAAAATCCTTCCAGTTTTGGGAAGAATCCCGCAGGATCCTGAGGCAAAATTCAAACCAGTAACTGGGGTTGATTTCCTGATGCTTAAGAGTGGAGGAGGGTATGGAAGTTTCAGAAATTCAGCTAAAAAACCAAAAAGAAGTACAATTTATGCGTCAAAACAAGAAAATCCGCACGTAAGAAATTGAAGTAAACCTTGCATGAATGTGATAAATAAGTACCGACGAAATCAGCAACAGTTCTGCCATTGGTGAACCTTCCTGTAACTCCATGGGCGAAATCGATACCATAAGGATGGAAATTTGCCTTGGCAAGAGTTGGCAAGAGATTGTTATTTCCACTATCAAACAAGGAATCTCCAAATACATAGAGCGCCGGTGCCAGCGGCAAACCAGACCCTGAAGTTGCTAAATCATACAGAACCACCCACAACAATATTAGTTTCATATTTATCCCGTAATCCCTGCAACCTTTTAAGAGCAAAGTATGGGAGAAAGTGATATAAATAGAAAGAGAGAAAAAGGGAAAGAGACATTACATATCGAAAGAAAGTGGAAGAGTGGTGAGGATTGTTGGGGGGGAGAATCTCTGAAAAGATGGAGGTCACATGGAAGAACAATGCGATGAACTTTAAACGAGGCGGTTGGGTTCGAAAACTTGACTTTGTAATGACGAAAACGAGTAACTAAATTATCTTTTTCTGATGTAATCTCATATATGCGTATGACTCCATGACCTATTTCTCGGATTTTATTGATTTTTTTGGAAGATATTTTAATTTAATTATACATTCATATTTGCTGTATATTTTAAAATATATCATTTTATTAATCATATGATACTAAAGATTTTAATATTTAGTTATTAAATAGAATTAATGAATAGAAATATATATTCATATTTAAGATAGATATTAATTATATAATATAATGATTCTTGTTTGAATATTTGAAGCAAATAATAATAGGGCAATATCCTTAAGGCCAGGTAAGTTGGAGACCATCTTAAATTCAATTAGGCTGGATAGTAGTGTGATGGTTATTAGTTATATTTAAATAAACGTAATTAAAATGGGAAAAGAAAGGTCCGCACGAATAGCACCATCAGTTTTGGAACTTGCACGTGCCAACTTTGGTTCAGAATCATTTAATGTCCAGAGGAGATCAATTATAATATCAAGATTTGAGTTTATTTTTGTTTTATTAAAATTCATTTAGAAGAACTTGCTTAGTTAGCATTCAAACCTAAATAAATCAAAATAATAGAATTATACTCCTGCCATTTAATCCTAATATATAATAAATTATTTAAATAATTAAGTCGATTTGATTGTTCTAATTACTACAAGTGAACAAGATTGATTATATAATTATTTATTATATTAAACCATAAACTGACAACGGAATCAATCGGTGGGATCCATAGAAAAGTTATGCATGGAATAAATTTTATACTTAAATTCATATTAAATTTTGACAAAAAAGAAATTAAACAAACAAAATTCTATCACTATTAATTTCTCATTTTTGTCTCGTTTTTTATTATTTTTGTTACGACCATTAATAAGAGACTAAAACAATGTGTATATAAATTCTTAAGAAATGAACTAATGACATAAATGTAAATTTTGAGAACTTTAGATTTAAGCTTAGCTTAAGTTACATAAGTATAATCGGATCAATCGCGGAGACTAAATATAACGTATTCGGGATAAGGAATATAGTAGAATAGAATAACATTCGGAATAAAAACTAAATTTTATATACGAATTAAAAGTATTAAAGTTAAATGTGCTTAAGTGAAACGCGTGATTTTCAATCGCGTAAGTTGTTTTAGACGATTTAAGTTATAGAATCTTATCTAGGCTAAATTGGGGATTCTATTAAGCTATTTGAATGTGTTCAAGATTGAAATATAGTTAAGTATATCGAATAAGACATATTTGGTATTATTGGAAAAATTGAAGGGTAAAGTTGGAATTTTATGAAATTGATAGGGCAATCTTGAAAATTCCAATTTTAGGAATTAAATTGCTAATAATGGAAGTTGAGGGACTTAATTATAATATTTAAAGATTATGGAAAGACCTATTTAATAAAATTAAAAGTTTAAGAGTTAAAGTGCAAGTCCTTAAAAATTTAAGGACTAAAGTGGTACTTTTTTCAACTTAAAGCCTTATATTTATTAAATTAAGTAAATAATAAGAGTAAGGAAGGGGGAAAAGTCAAAATTCTTGGGTAAAGAAGAAAGAAAGGAAGAAAATCATTTCCAAGGTAAATTCTTAACTATTTTTCATGATTTTTTTTAAAGAAATTGATAAAAAAAAAAGTTCTAGTTTTTGATTCTCTATCATTTGATATAAGTTTGGCCTTGAGAAAGTGGAGGATTAAGTTGGAGGAAGGAAAAGATGAATTAGGGATTTTTGAAAATTTTTGAGTTAAGGTGGATTTAAGTTGATTTTAAGGAAGAATAAGATAGAATAATATATATTTATTATGATTTAAGCCTTGGTTTGAATTAAAATGATGTAGAACTCTTAGTATAAAGAAAAAAGAATGCGATCAAGCATGGATTTTTATAGAAATGTAAGTTAGTTTGATGAAATGATGGATAATGAAAGGACATTTGTTAAAATTAATGAGTTTAATAAGAAATAAGAAAGAATGAAAGTAAAATAATGGAAATACATGCTTATATTTTCTACAAGAGTGGGGTTTACATGTATGTGAAGGATTTGATTTATAATGAATGTATATGAATGTAAATGAGAAATGATAATTTGTAGTGTTAGAAGTAAATAAAATTCAAAGAAGATTAATAGAATTAATGTTAGAAGAATTCGGCCATTTATGCTTTTTATGTCTAAGAATGTGTTTGATTGTATTTCATGTTGGAAATGTAGTTAAATGGTGGGTTGTATCGGATATGTGATGAATATTGTGTAATAGTTTAGTCAGATAAAGTATCGGTGAAGTTAAATACCATATTTTGTGTATTTAATAATAATTGTAATATGGATATATAAATGTGATGTGAATGGTATTGGATGATGAATTGGAGTTGTGTAAATGATAAATCCGAGGAAGGGAATTGTATTTTCTGTAGGTGGATTTATAGATTTGGAAGATTTGATTTTGGGATATCCGAATCACAGACGAAACTCTGCTGGATTTCTGTCAGAATTCTGTAATTTAGATACGTTAATATATAAGTTATAAAAAATAATAAAAGTATATTATGGTGTGGATATCAAGTAATTAAGGTGTATTGAAGTGGTTGGGAGCGAGAAGTGAATTTTAGTTATTTTGTAATTTTTACAAGTAGTTGGAAAAGGGTATGGTTAGGCTTATTCTAATAGTTCTATCATTATTCTGTAATACAGTTGAAGGAGTTAACAGAGAGAATTTAGGAAAAGAAAAGGAAGCAGAGGAAAAATCTATTTAAGGTTTGTGCACAATAAATATAAAATCGATTGTTTTAAAAATGATTTTATATGAAATAATTATTTAATTATTTATTTTTTACGACGGATTACAAAATTGATATTTGTATTGCTTAAGGATTCTTTTATATGAAAAATGTATTATATTTGAATATTTATTTATTTAATTTATTTTATATGATATCACCTTACTTGATGTATAATTTGATGATAATTTTTGAAAAAGAATTATGTTTTATAACTGGTAACAGATAGTTAACTGTGAGATAGACAATTAATGATGAAATATTCCTCATTGGGTTGAAGGTTGAAATATCTGGTCCCTCCCCAATAAGAGGTGTGCACACTATATTATATGATCATCTAGGGATAGGATTATGACCCATCTCCTATCCAAATTACAAGTTTCCTGTAACTTGTGATAGAATTAAAGGATGTGACAGATGATAATAATAATATGAACATAATTGAGATTATATGATTTAATTCCAATTTACTATATTGTTTTATTTATTCTCTATCTTGTTAGATGTTATTTTATATGGTGATATCAATTTTAATATGATATACGATCAAATGTTATTTATTCGATGAAAAAGGTATTTGATCGTATTTTAATGATGTTTGCTTCGTATTATTATTATTATTATTTTATTTTCATTTATTGTGCATCACTAAGTTTATACTCAGTGTTCTTTTGTATGAACACAGATCATAGCAGTGATAGAAATAAAGATTAGGCGAGATTTGCACCTAACAAGCAAAAGTTATTAAAGGAGAATGTTTAGATAGCTATTTAGCATGTGTGCTTATATTAAATACGATATCGGTATGCAACTATGAAAAAAAATACCGAGAGAAAAAGTGCACTATTTACATATTTTTTATAAGTATGTGATATATGCATATACATAAATGAGTTTGCATTTTAATTTATTCGTCACTTTAAAATTATTTACTTATACGTGAATTTAATTGAATATCATGAAATTTCATTTCGATAGCTTTTATTTAAGTAACGGTAAAAATTTAAAATTCCTTCATTTTCACGATTGAAAACACGGTCAAAATTTCTATACCGTTATTTTTTATAAATGTTTTCTTTATTGTTTGGAGTCTTTTAATTATGGAATTTTGATTTATTTTTATCATTATGCAATTAACTTATATTTTGTTACGAGTACTATACCAAAGAGTATTATTCATTGGTTACTATTTACCAAGTATTATTCATAAATTACTATTCATTGATACTATTCATGAGTCACTATTCATCAATTCACGTGATTTTATTTTTACTATCCCTTGTAATATGTTTAGCGAATTTTGATGTCGTAGTACAATCTGTTAAGCATATTACGGGAGCATGTCATGCCTTATAAAATGGATAAAGTGTGACAATTTTTATCACCATTTATTTATAATTATCATCAATTAAGGATAAAACTTATTTTGTGATTAATTGATTATGTTGAAAAACTATGATTATTTTTAATGGGTTATTCTAGGCAAATATTTAAGCTTACTAAGTGGACAGTAGAAATTTTTTTTATTCTGTTTTATTTGTAGGATTAAGATCAAATATATGATTCTAGATATGAAGAGTTATATAAATTAGTTTTCTTCCTTTTATGTTGTATATATATGGACATCAAAAGGTTGTATGTTTTGAAATATATATGAAAATAATAAATATTATACATGGTATGAGAATAGTGTTTATACTAATTTCATTACTTTCTTTTTTATTTTGGTTGCTCCTCTTAATCCAATTCAACCGAGTCAAGCTTCGATGTTGGTTGTGCCTCCTAAAGATGTACTCATGTTATAGATATCATATCAATCAAGAATGCAACTAATTACCACTACTTTAGATGGATCTAACCATTTATCTTAGTATAAGACAATCACTATAGTCTTTCGAGCTAAAAACAAACTTGGCTTTGTTGATGGAAATTTTGTTAGACCAAATCCAACATATGTACAGTATCAAACATGGCATAAAATAGATAGTATGGTTATTTTCATGTATTTTCAACTCAAGTACTTTTCTTTATACACCTTCTACAAAAGAACTCTTTGATGAGTTTAAGGAAAGGTATGGTGAAAGCATTGAACATCTTTTTTATCAACTTAAAAGAGAAATTAGTATCATTAATTAATCCATAATAACAATTGTCACATATTTCACTAATATCAAACATTTATGGGATGAGTTGAGCAACCTAAGAACTCTTCTAACCTATACATGTGAAGCAATGACACAACATCTTGAAATAGATAATGCAGATAAATTGATTCAACTCTTAATGGGGTTGCACAATGGATATGATCATATACAAAATCAGATTTTGATTATGAATCCTTTGACTACTATTAATAAAGCTTACTTTTATGGTCCTCAATGTTGAAAAATAAAGAGAAGTCCAAGTTACTACAACTAGTGATTTTATGATAACAACATACTATGTTAATTTCAAATTTAAAAAAAGCAAAGCTCTTACAAGGATAGATAAAGGTAATAAACATTGCACTTACTATAAAATCATTTGGTCATACAAGAGAAACTTGCTTCAAATTGAATGGATATCCATAATGGTTCACTAACTTAAAGAACGAAAGAAGCAAAGAGAAGATAAATGTTTTTACTAGCAAGACACCATTGGAATCTTCATTGAAGCCCTAGAATACTGACTTGGCAAACATTATATAAAAAGAAAGTAACAAAATCCTCAATTATTAGAATTCTTTAGTCAATGAATCAATAGGGTGTGTGGGCATGTCAAGTCTACCAGGTATGAATTCTACCCATTACTCTTTAATTGCAACATATGTAGGTATCTAGATTTTTGATATAAGTGTTGCCTCTTATATGTGTCATGATTTTAATTTATTTTATGAAATCATTTTGCTCAAACACCTAATACCAATTACTTTGCCTCATGGATCTATTCAATATGCTAAACATTATTCTAAATCCTAAATTGACTCTCTTTGACATATTTTTTATCCTATAATTCATATACAATTTAATTTTAATTCAAAAACTAACAAAAATAATAAACCTGTATCTTTCATTCTTCCTAAAACCATTATGTTGTACAAGATTTGAAAACTAGTCAAGTTTTGGAGGAAGGGAAAAAACAAGGAGGCTTTTATGTTCTAATACATCACAAAGAAGAAGCATATCTTAGTCAAGCTAAATTTAACATGGAATAAACTAATACATATGCCTCACTTATCTTTTCTAACTAGTATGGATTTACATGTTTGTGATATTTATCTATTAATTAAACAACAGTGTTTATCTTTATCTAAAAGTGTTATTTCCACTAAAGATGTCTTTGAGTTGATATATATCAATCTTTAGGGTCTATATTTTGTTTAATCCATAATAAGTGCTTCTTATATGCTAACTTTAGTTGATTATGTCTTTAGATATACATGGATTTTTCTTCTGAAAGATAAATTCAATATTCATGTACTTTTACAACATTTTCTTACATACATACAAAACCAATTCAATAAATCTATCAAGATCATTCAATCAGATAAGGACATAAAATTTATTAATAGATCTTATCAAATACTTTTCAAGAAAAAGGAATTATACATAAAAAAATATGTGCTTATACTGCATAATAGAATAGAGTGGTGGAAAGAAAGCATAAACCCTTGTTACAAATAGGAAAGGTCATAATGTTTCAACCACACTTACCAAAAAAATTCTAAAGTGCATCACTTCTTATGGCCATAAACATATCAAATCTCCTTCTTAGTTCAATAATTTAATGGTAAATACTATATAAGGTCTTACACAAACAAGAGTCAACTTGTATAAATCTAAAGGTGTTTAGATGTCTTTGTTTTGCTACAAATGTGTTTCCATTCAAAATAAAGTTTGATGCAAGAGCTTAAAAATGTGTATTTCTAGGATACGTTGATAGCATGAAAACATGTAAAGTCTATAGCAGGTTATAACATAAAATTCTTTTATCCAAGGATGTAATTTTTCATGAATATATGTTTTCATACAAAATAGAACCCATACATGACCCACTACAACTAGTTTTACCCATCCCAGATGCCAATCATGCTTTTCCAAAAATAAACAACACTCAATAATAATGCCAAACTCCTTACCTATACATACCTCTTACATAATTATACAATACCATACTCCTTACCTAACCTTATGATGTTAATACCTGAGTCTTAACCTGAGCTTCGATGTAACACTCAAGTTAGAAAAAGATTTCCTTGGTTAGAAGACTTCACTACACATACTACATGCTCTTCCTTTCTATCAATCATACCTATTTATAATTAGACATGTGTTAATGTTATAGCACTTGTTTCTAATGAAAAAGAGCCTACATCTTATGATGTAGCCAAAGAGGATAATAGGTGGGTTTGAGCTATGAAAGCAAAATTAAAAGCCTTGGAGTTAAATAGTGTATAGGAGCTAACAGGTTTGCCAACAAGGAAAAAGACTATTGATATAAAATGGGTATATCACATTAAATATCTAACAGATGGGATAACTGATAAATACAAGGCACGACTAGTAGCAAAAGATTACAATCAAAAACTTGAAGTTGATTATGATGAAAATTTCTCATTGTGGGTAAAATGGTTACAATTTGATTACTACTTGCAATAGCAATAGTAAAAAATTGGTATATTTATCAGCTAGATATAAACAATGTTTATTTATATGGTTATATTAAAGAGGAAATCCATTTAAAACTACCTAAAGGCTATATAAAAGCTTTACCAAGATAAGTTTACAAACTACTTAAGAGTTTATATGGACTCAAGTAAGTTGGTAGGTAGTGGAATGAGGAATTCACCATAAAACTCTATTAACTTGGTTTTAAGCAATCGGAGGCAATGTCACACCCCGACCCAAGACCCGAGGGATGACGACATGATCCCGTAGCATAACCATCACTTTCCCATCTCAGGAAAATAATAATTATACTACAAGGGATTTTAAACTCTAATGCTCGTATAAAAATCCAATAAACAAAAGAGATATATAAATACAAAACCCTGGATATATCAATACATGGATTCTTATACAATACATTTAGTATACTGCCAAATCCTAATATAAAAGGAGCTATGCACAAATATACAAAACTGCAGGAGTCCATCCAGAAGTCCACGACACAAACCAGCTGCTGTACCTCTAGTCCCGGTGCTCTCCCTCTGAACTCGGACCTACGTTCATCAAATGATAAACGCTGAGAATAAATCTGAGTGGTGCTAGGAACACATAACATATAATACACATACACAATCAATCACAAGCATCATACATGGATCAATCATACGACACTAGGCCAAGCAACAGGCACACAGCCCTATACACATGGCACACAGCCAATCATACGGCAATCTCTGCCCAACCAGACATCCATATTGCATCACACAATTACAAATGCCCGGTCTACCATCATATCATGCACTCACCCTCGATTTGGTGCATCTCGCACTCTTTTCCTGTGTAGGGAGCATCTCACCCCCGTATTATCAATTAATACTGGCGCCTCTCGCACCAGTAGGAGCATCTCACCCCCTAATTGATAGATACTGGTACCTCTCATACCGCGACATATCTCATACCATCATATCGCCACCCTTATATCATCCCCTCACCATGCTATGCTATATCATCATTCAATATACATGAACAAACCATATAACAATCCTACAAGCCAAACGTCAATAATCACAAGGCACGTTCCTTCCCGGAACTAAAAGCCACACATACGTTCCTTCTCGGAACCATAACCGCCATCACAAGCATCAAATGCAAGAACAAGCATAATCATAGGGGATTCAATCCCCGAGCATCAGTTCTAGACCTTCGGAGGCCTTGGAACAAGAAAAGAAGCACATATAACACATAGCTAGCACTAACCTGGAATAAGAAAACCTCTATCGTTAGCCCGTGATCCCGTCGCTAACCAGCTCTAGTCTTAACTTCAAGCTCTCGCACGATCCCGATGTCTAGAACCTCCTTCCTCTGTGTTTTCTAGGGTTTAGGGACGTTTGGGAGAGTTTAAGAAGAGAAAACAAAAGAAAAGGGCTTAGGTTTCTCGGTTAAAAAGCCCAATTTAAGTCGCGTACGGCCGTACCACCACCCGTACGCCCGTACCAACCTAAAAAAGCCTGACAAACCCAAAAACCTGCGAGCTGCGGTGCGGCCGTACCACCTTTGGTATGCCCGTACGGCCACCGCTCACCTGACAAACCTGAATTCCTGCGAGTTAATGTACGGCCGTACAACCCTCCGGTACACCCGTACGACCTCCAGGAGCCCTAGCCCCCTCATCTGCCCTGTCTCGTACGGCCGTACAGCCTTCCGTACGCCCGTACCACTCTCCAAACTCCTCTCCTCACACTCAAATGCACTCCCCAGCCACCTGAAATACCTCCTACCTAACTCAAACATGCATGCCATCATGCACACACCCAACACATATACAAATACACATTCAAGACGTCATCACGACGTACACACAAGCATATATACACTACACATGCGCAAGCAATCATACTAAAACATGTATACATACACGTATACATCCAATCACACAGGCAATAGATACTAAAACTCTTAGGGGGTCAAACATGGATGTAACAAGCAAATCATTGTTTCTTTGTAAAAGGGAAAGAAGAGACTTACTTGACATTAATTATGTATATAGGTGATTGGCTTATGGTCGGATCTAATGAGAAAGAGATTACTGAAGTAAAAAGGGCTCTTGATGATACTTTCATAATCAAAGGCATGAGACTAACATGATTCTTCCTTAGGTCAAAAATTGCTCGATCATACTAAGGAATATATGTGCATTTAAAAATGTATCAATGATATTGTAAAAAAAAATAGGGATGGAACAAGCAAATGGAAATAATTTTCCTTTTCCAACAGGTTTAAAACTAAAGTCAAATAAGAAAAAAATATTACCTAACCTAAATAGGTATCATCAGTTAATAAGGAGACTTTTACATTTGAATTTCACATGCCTAATATTACTTACTCTTCCTAGCATTTCAGTTAGTAATGCAACTGCCATGAAAATCCCATCTTGACGCAACTCTTCATATTATGAGATATTTGAAATGGTATCTAGATCAAGGAATATTTTTTTTTCCTTCAAAAAATAATCTCAATCTCTAAGCTTATTGTGATTTTGATTAAACATCATGTTCAACCATGAGATACTCTCTAATAGGTTATCGTATTTTTCTTGATTCCTTACTAATTTCATGAGGAAAAAAAAGCAAATGACAATGAGCAAATCAATTGCAGATTCAAAATATTAAAGTATGACAATAACAACTTATGAATTGAAATGGGCAACATAACTTTTAAGGGATTTTCATGTGTCTTCGCAACTATTGATTCCATTGTATTGTAATAATAAGGTAGCACACATAGCTTCAAATTTAGTGTTATATAAGCAAATGAAACATTTAGAGATCAGTTATCATATCATCAGGAATATGGGTTAAGAGGGATTTATTCATATATAACATATTTCATCATAAAAATAATTGTCAAATCTACTTACCAAACTATTAGGATCAAAGATTCATCATAAGTTATTTTCTAAAATGAAACACTTGAGCATGATGTAGAAGGATGTTTCATTTTGAGAGACGATTATTGAAAAATTAGGATTATTTTTAATGAGTTGTTTTAGGATAGTTTTTAAGCAAACCAAATGAATGGTGAAAATGTTCTCTTTTTATTATATTGTATTTGTCAAATTAAGATAAAATAGATCATTCTAGATATTAGCAATTGTACAAATAAGTTTTTTTCCTTTTATATTGTCTATATGAACATCAAAAGATTGTATGTTTGAAATATATATGAAAATAATAAATATTGTATATTTCAGCATATTATCTATGTGATGATAGAAATAAAAGGAAAGTTACATTTTCATGACCGAAAAATCCCTCAAAGTAAGTTGACGATAAAGAAATAAAAATAACAAATATATGTTCTTGCTATAAATCTTTATAACAATCTTCAAAAATTCTCTATTTTTTTATATATTTGATATTTATTTATAATTAATAAGATATTATAAAATAACAATAAATCTCATCATTGAAATAAATTATTTCAAACTTAATAGATATAAAATATTTTGATAATTTATATTTCTCTCATGAAATTTTAACACAATAAATACTTTTGTGCTGATCATCAATAAACATTTGAGACCCAAAGAATACACAATCAAACAGTTAGTTTGTATTATATTAAAGTTTTTTATATACTTTACCAGTTACGAATTACTAATATTTTTTATTAAAAAATAGATAAATATTTTTTATTAAAAAAATAGTCGAAGTTAATATATCTTGTGTTTATGTTAGAAAGGGCACGTGTGATTTATTTTAGAACGTGTCATCGATAACATCATACTTCTATTCATGAACTCTTTTTCATTTTAATTTTTAAATTCATCCTTTCCCATTCATTCCCTTAAATTTCATCATTTAACAGTACAAATAATTAAAACTTTATGATTATAGGAAAAATTAATTTCTTAAAATATTAAAGAAGATAATTTAGATTGAAAATAATCTTAATATTATTACAAAATCATATATCATTATTAATTAACTCAACATCAAGATCATACAAAATTTAACACTCTTCATTTTTATAAAAAAAATAAATCATTTTATTCAAAATTTCAATTATGACATTTCCTTGGTACCAAAAGGTGATGCCTCCACCCCAACCCAACAGAATTGTGAATAAAGTAAATCACGGTACTCAACGGCCTCCTAGATAGAAGATTCATGGTCTTTGTGCTCACAAGAAGCCCATCCATAGGATGTAACTCCCATACTGCGGTTATTAAGACTCAAATTTTAGATCCTTGATACCAATTATGCCATCCAAGTACTAACTGAGCTACACCCGTACGAGTAGAGATCAATTATGACATTTCCTTTCTCCAAGAACATATCTAGTGAAGATGAAGATGAGTTCTATAGCTTGAAGAGTTATCCAATAATAACATGAAATTCATTTTTAAAAAATTAAATTTTTATAGATAATTTTGATATAAAAAAATTTAAAATTCATTTCAATTAAATATATTTCATTAAAATTTATAAAATTCATTTAAACCCAACATAAAAATAATTTAAAGACATCCATTTGAAAAAAAATGACAATACTCTCATTTATTGATTTAAAAAGTAATGAATTTAACAAATTTTTACAATCAGATCATTTTTTAGACACAATTGTGAATAACATTTTTATTCATATGGATAAAAATAAAGATGAAAAATTATCAAAATAAGACTTTTAAAAATAATTCTAATTATTTAATTCAAAGTAATAAATGATTTATATAAATATCATTTTTTCTAAATGATTTTTTTTATTAACAAATTGATCTTACTAATAGGGAAAAAAAATTAAACAGAAGAAAAGAAATAAATGCGAAAATACATGTCAACCCGAACTATCCACTTTGACATGTTCAATCCAAAAATAGGACAAGTCTTTCATGATACAAAATATCAACGGCAGTCCTCTCTTAATTATGATTTATATATATGCTTAAAAATTAATTCAATTACCGCTTTGCCATTCTCTATTATTTTAAATTAATTTTTTTTAATAAACTGATTTTTTATTACTATTTCGTAAAAGAAATAACCAAGTCAGCATCAATTATTATATATATATATATATATATATATATATAAATTACATGATTCTATAAAATTCCCAAGTAAATCCATTTGAATAATCTATCCCTTGGATTTGATTTAGAACAAATTCAAATTAGAATGGGTATTTTGGTAAATTTGCGATACTAACAAATTCAGGAATTCGCCTACGACTTTTGCATTTAGCTAATTAACAAAATTAATTGAGGATTAAAATCTCATTATCATAATCATGATTTGGAGAAAGCATGTCCCAATGGACTGCTTTTTGACAGGGATACAATGGACTGCAAGATGAGCTTAAGAAATAAGTGGGAAATGGTAACAGGCGGACGCATCTAAGCAAAAATTAATAAGAAAAGGAAAGGTATTGAATTTAACAACGAACAGAGGGGACTGTAGAAGACCAAATAGTTGAGCTTTGGCCTTTTGTTTTTTTTATAGTTTTGTTACCCAACCCGACATTCTCTTTTTCCCTTTATCTGTCTTTTTAATTTAGCCCCCAATAAAGGCCAAGTCTTCGTATGCAATTCCTCAGGTTTTGTTAAAACTATTTGTTTACAGATCATTCTTGATTTGAAGTTCAAAGAGGAGGCTCAAGTTTTGCTTGGTGGATGCTTGTATGTGCTGGTCAGCAGGATGTGAGGTATATCTTTCTTTCATTATCCTGTCAAAATATTTGTTTTTGGATTTTGGGTGTTTTTTGTTTTGATGAGTTTTTTGGTGGGTAAGTCTGAGAACCCATTTGATGTCTGTGTTTCATGTTGTTGACCATGGTGGCTTTTGATGATCGGCTGTTGATTATAATCGGGGTTTTGTGATTTTAGTGGGGTCGGAATTTTTATGAATTATGTGGGTGTTTAAGCTTACTTGAGGATTCTTGTTAACTAATTATCTCGTAGTTGAATTGATCTTTAATCTGCAAGTTAAATGAATGAATAAGCAAAACGAGCAGACTTTGATGACAATTGGAAGTAATGGGTGGGTTTTGTTTCATCTCAAGTCATATGCTTATAGTCAATCTTATTAGTTATGTTATGTGATTAATTTTTGGCAATGAGCACGCTGCTAAAACTAAGTAAACACAGAGTTAGTGCGAGAGATTATAATGCTGAAAGAGAAATTTATATATAACATCATCTAGTTTATAATTCACTTGAGATTGGAATTTGAGATTTGAGATTGGAATTTATATACAGACCTGGTTGAGTTAAAATGAAGGCTTTGCTGAATTGAATTGAGTGGTAAAAGTTCGTACCTGAAAAAATATATGCTTTTTTTATAACTTGCTCTACTACATGCTGTTGCTGAGTTCCTTTTCATAGCACCAACAGCTGCAACCAGAATTCGTTCTCTCAAACTCTCA
This sequence comes from Dalechampia spathulata, assembly GCA_948192965.1. Lineage (NCBI taxonomy): Eukaryota > Viridiplantae > Streptophyta > Magnoliopsida > Malpighiales > Euphorbiaceae > Dalechampia > Dalechampia spathulata. The sequence continues at coordinate 9,441 of CANYBF010218065.1, read as the reverse complement.
TTGTATCATTATTTTCTTCTTCTATATAATTTCCTAGGCTTCTGGGAAATGTTAATGTTCTGCTTCTATGATAAAGAAAGTTTGTACTTGGCAAAGGTCTTTATAAGGTTATTGATGCTCTTTCTAACAGCCCTTTATATGTTGTCGACGATAAACCTGCAGAAATTCAATCCCGCAAAATGCTTTCATTGTCTAAGTTCCTAAGATTACCAGAGAATGGTTCATGAAAGTGATCTGGTTATTATTGGAGTCTCTGCTGGTTTGGCCCTTGGTATCTTGATAGCTTCACTAGTATTTTTTGGCATAAGGTGGTACAAGAATCATGCTAATCTGCGACGATGTGCAAATGAGCGTAGTCTTACAACTCTCCCTATACGCACAAATGGCTTGGGGACAAGCACTGACTTCAGCGCATCACTTGCACATTCCATAAGCATTCAAGGATCAGAAAAACCTAAGAAAGGTCATCAATTTTTTTGGTGGAATCATCCCAGTAAAGACCAGTTTACATCTGCATCGGGTGTACTTACATATTCTTATAAGTAAGTTAAATCTCTAAATTTTTAAGCAACTTTTGATTTTGTTCCATGTCAAGTTCAATTCATGGTACGATGTGGCTTATCTCTTGTGATAACCTTGTGTTGGCCATAATCATGGACCATCTGTGAATCAATTTTTAGTTGCGAAATCATCCTCAGAAGATGAAAAGTACAAGATTTTCATTCCATAAATAGAGCTTGAAGCATTGTAATTTTGGGATAAAGATAAACATCAATGGGTGGGCACATTTTTGTTTACAATCGAATATCGCTTGACCAACTGAAAATAATTTCAATTTGGTTCTGTGAAGGGTTTTGTAGTTTTTAGTTAATCAGTTTGCTTAATGGTTAATAGAATTTTTGATTGGTTAACCAGTTTCATTGAATCAAGGGAAGTAATATTTATTTAAATAATATAATGATAAATTTAAAGTAATAGACTTATTTTTAAAATTATTGTTTTTTTATTAGTGAGAAATAAACAAAATCTGTAGTATAAAAAAAATGATAAATTTATAATAATAAATTAATTTTTTAAAAATTATTAAATAAATTTTGATTAATTAGTCAGTTACAAATGAACCAAGAAATCTTGGTTTGATTTGGTTCAATTAATCGGTACAATTCAATTAATGATTTGTTAATCAAGCAACCGATTAACAAAATTTCAATTGATTCAGTTGATTGGTTAACCAAATATGTGCCCCTATATTTCCCCTTTGTTCTACTTTTTCCTGGTCTTAGTAGTCAGAAAAATAATTGAAGAAGGTAAATGAGAACTAGGGGAAACTCATGTTCATGGCCCAGAATGATTACCTTTCTTCATCTAGCTAAATGAATATAGCTTTTTAAGTCCTCTCCAATTAGTGAAGCACTTAATTGATAATTTAAGGAGCTACTTGTTTAATTGTTTTGCTTTTCCAGGGATATTCAGAAAGCGACCCAAAATTTTACAACTATCTTGGGACAAGGCTCTTTCGGTCCTGTATATAAAGCTGTGATGCCTGGTGGAGTAGTGGCTGTGAAGGTTCTTGCTTCTGATTCAAGACAGGGGCAGAAAGAGTTTCAGACAGAGGTAAGTGCCATTCATGCCATTCTGCTTCAAGGATGTATGTCTGGAGCAAATTTCAAGTCATTATTAAGGAAAGACAGAGGGTTCTGTGAGAGCACTGTTGAGCATAGAGAATTCCAATCTTTTATTGAGATTTATTCTTGGAGGCTCTATTAGATGTATTTATGCATATTAAAGGGAACATGTAAATACACCAGACCATCTGCATCTGTATCTCCACACTGTTGCTTCCATAATTATAAATTTTTCAGACTTACAATTCCACTAAATTTCATTTTGTTTACGACTGTTGTTTGAAGGTGTCTCTTCTGGGAAGGCTGCATCACCGGAATCTTGTGAATTTATTAGGATATTGTGTTGATAGAGGACAACGCATGTTGATCTATGAGTTCATGAGTAGTGGAAGCCTGGCCAATCTCTTATATAATAGTAAGCTCAGAAACCTGTTTTTACCTTTTTTTTTATTATTTTGTATAAGAAAGGAACTTTCTCGCGTGAATGAATTGCATCATTTTGTAAACAATTTCATGATGCTTAGTGATTCAGTAGCATTTTGACATGACAATTTACTCGTCTTGTTGAGTTTTCCAAGTTAATAACTTGTACTGAAGCATTCCATCAACATATGCAAAAGTTCATTGTTCAGTTCTTATTTCCTTGCAATGAACATGTTGCTGTAAATCCATCCAGATGAACAAGAAATAGTTTTGGGTTGGGAAGAAAGGCTTCAGATTGCTCTAGATATTTCTCATGGAATTGAATATCTTCACGAAGGGGTAGGCTGATTAATTTAATATAATCTTCTAGTACCCTTTGTGTCATGCCGTCTTTGTATTCACACCCATTGACATGCCACTTGCTTGGAACAGGCAGTCCCTCCTGTCATACATCGAGATCTGAAGTCTGCAAATATATTGTTGGACCAATCAATGAGAGCAAAGGTAAGCTACCGTCTGAAATGAATTTTTGAGATATTACTTTGAAAAATGCCAAGGAAATCAAGAATATAAATGGCTAGAAACATGATAATCAACAAGGATATGTTGATTCTGAGTATTTTGTGCGGCTCTTGATTCACACGTGCTGCTGCTATTCATTGTTTTAGGTTGCTGATTTCGGACTTTCGAAGGAGGAGTCCTTTGATGGTCGGAACTCTGGTCTGAAAGGTACTTATGGCTACATAGACCCGGTGTACATATCCACAAACGAGTTCACCATGAAGAGTGATATCTACAGTTTTGGTATTTTAATCTTTGAACTCATCACAGCCATCCACCCCCAGCAAAATCTTATGGAATATGTCAATCTTGTGAGTCTGATGCTCTGGACAATGTTTTTTTTTTCTTTTCATAATCTGGCGGCCAGAATCTAAAAAACTTTCTTGTTTTGCAAATTTTTACTTTTTCTACGAAGGCTGCTATGAGTCAGGATGGTGTTGATGAAATACTGGATAGTAAACTGGTTGGAGAATGCAACATGGAAGAAGTGAGGGAACTAGCTGCCATTGCGCAAAAATGCTTGCAGAAGTCCCAGAGGAAGCGGCCTTCCATAGGAGAAGTTTCGCAGGCTATACTGAAGATAAGACGAAGACACCTTGCTAAAGAAGACACCATGTCTTTTTCAAGTCGAGTTTTTTCACGAGCTGTGAGCAGGATAGAGGATCAGCAGGTGGAGTTGAGCAGCTTGGCTAGCATTAAAGAAAACAAATGAAAAAGACATCCTCTTTGCTTCCAATATTCTATCTTTTCTTCTCCTCTGATGCTCTTAATCTTTGAAACAATAGCAATGCTAGAATGTGATGCACAAAATAGGCAAGCGAGAGTAGTTTAAAGTCTTCTTTAACTACTGTGCAGTGAAAATTTTAGAAATACAAATGTTTTTTTTTTGTTTTGTCCACGTTTTTCTTTCTAACATAAATACAAATGAGCAAACAAGAGAAGTGGGTTCAGAATCAATAACAAAATAGGCAGCTCTCGTCATAGATGGTTAGGAAGAAGTACATAGGCCTTTCAACTGCAGGCAACAAGTCAAAACATTTCATACAACCCAATGTATTAATTTCAGCATGGTTAATGCAAGAGAGACGGGCTTAACTAGATAACATATTTTGAGCAAAGTGCATTTCCTAGGCTGATAAACACTTCAACGAATCATTGTGTTCTTTTGTGGGCAGTCATGAAGGCTTTGAAAAAAGCATGGCCAACCCACTTCTGGCAACGTTTTGAGTGGTAGGAAAACTGAATTCAAGGTGTATGAAAATTTGAAAAATTTGGCACTATTAAACTAGTAGTGGACTTTTGTGGTTATCCATTAATGAGTTTTTGGGCATTGTTTTGGAAGAGTTGTTGGATCACCCACAAAGTAAAACAGTTTCCTTGGATCAGGAATAACCTCTCTTGGATCATTCAACTGCCCCCGTTTTGCGTAGACAATAAATTCCTTAAATGTGGATGAATGATCCCTAATCCAAAACCACACGACAAACGAAAAAGGTTTATCCTGTAAGATCCTTCTTGGGAATATGCATGACTTGAATAACTGCCGAAACATTTAATAGTAATTGGAGAAACAATACTATTTTTAAAGTAGATGATGGGGTGGGGTGGGGTTGAGCACACCAAATACTTGAAACATTCTTTAATGGATAAAATAATGTTAGGAATCATGAAATATGGGCACTAGTCTCCTAAACCATTAGTGGGTAGAGAAACATTATGAGCCATCAGTTCCATAAAAGAATGAGCATGATTACAAAGGTAAGTCCCTTATGCAAGTTTGCTTAATCTTTTTCGTTTAGTTGATTGTTCTTCTGTTTATTTATTTATTTATTTATTTATTTATTATTATTATTATTAACAAACTGTTTTCGTGAAGCACTACGTCATCTTTGTCAACCAAATAACAGTTTCCAGAAAAAAAAGAAAACTTTAACCTTTTCCAACTGCAACTTCAAACATCTTTGTAGTGACAAGTACTTTTGCAAGTGTTGGAGAATGCCCTCGGAATCTTCCCATTCAGGGAATGGTTTCCTTGTCCTTCGCAATCCGGCCATTGGACTATTATCCCTCGATTACAGTGCATTTTTTCCCAATTCTATACACCTTCGGGTTATTCAAAAATGAATGAATATGATCATATTCTAATGATGCTGATGAAGAAGAGCTAAACATAGACTCCTCGGTAATGATTTTCCATTGATGAATACGTAAGCACCAATCAGTATGATCATATCGTTGGCATGACAATGTTCATGTACTACTCAACGGTTCATCTAACAATTGTAAACACTCATGTGGATTGGCATAGAAATAATCTTCTTCCTTCGGTTTATCTGGTATGACAGTTCGAGCCTTCGGACTCCCCACCCGGTCGGCATGAATATCCTTCACAGTAGTAGAGAACTCATCCCAGCTTAATGAACCCTTGTTGTATTGATCAATTAGACTAACCAGAAGCTTCCTATCCAGAGAAATAGTCTTCTTGAATCCTAAGAACCTAATTAAACGACATTCAGAAACCAAGAAAACTGTCAGCTTGACATTTTCTGTTGATAGTCATGCATTAATAAGACCTCCCCAGCAAATGGGAGAGAGATAAATTTCTTTCAATGCATATCAGAATCAGAATTGATCATTACCTGCGATGGCCTTCAACAACTTTAGCCATATTGCCATTATATGTTGGAACAAATACGTCACCCTCGAGAGAGACGAGATAATCCAATGCTGCCATTTGAGATGAGTGATTCTGGAAAAATTTCAAATCTGATGATTCCAGCAGAGTCTCTTTCTTAACCTGCTTCCATGTCGAGGCAAGAAAACAAATATATCAAAAATTTCATAGAAACAAATGTAAAAGAGATGTCTTTTCTTAACTTCATTTAACTCACCAAGTTCGGGAAAGTTGCAGCCAGAGTCTTCATTCTTCTTTCTCCTCCATATATTTCTCCAGAAGCTATATATATTTGTACATTTTGATCAACGCCTAGGGCACTTAATACAAGAGCCGTTTCCTCTGGTGTCAAGGGACATAAGCCTTCTTTCCTTTTCAGTTCTGAATTTATAACCTTTTCCTTCCACCAGGGGTAAGCATATCTATGAATGTAAAGCATGTTACGGTCAACTTGTGTTCCAAATCAGCACCTATTAATCGAATTAGTGAAGAGAAATTTACCTCATTCTTGTCAGTTCCTCAACTTCCTCATAGTTGCAACCTTGATTGCAGCCTGAGAAAGCCAACATATCCATCTCATATCTTAGATGAAGGACAATAAATGGTCCTTTCTCCCTTAAAATCCGGACAACTTTCCTACCCAATTCTTCAATCTGTGGAGTAAATTTTAAAGCATTATAATTTACTTTGCAGCGCAGCTTCTGAATCTGAAGAGGTAGTCCATTATTAGCTAGACGAGCATCGGTTTTATTCAAATGTACAATTTTATACTTCTGCACCAGAGGTAGAATCTGTCGGAAAGCACTTCAAAAATTAGTCGGATTAGACCAGAAATCCACGTAAGGAACAGAAAATGCTAAATCTTGCTTTTATGGTCATAGCAAACTAACCTGATGGAGATAGTAAGACATGTTCGACCAACTAATGGGTGGCAACGAGTAGAACATTCCCAATTCAACTCGTTTTTTGATTCTAGGTGGAAGCTCTCTCAGTATGCGGACCTCATCTCTCAAGGAAGTGATGAAATGATCAACATCAAATATGTCCTGGAACTCACTGATCATGAACAACTTATTAATGAAACTCACGACGCAGATGAATGGAAATTGGGATACAATGAAACAATCAAGACTATAGGTAAACTAGCACACACCTTGGATCATTCCAAAATGAGGTTTTATCCAATTCAGGGACAACAAGACTAACATTTAGATATCTTGCAACAGTAACCATGTCACATATCTGCATAATAAAACTCAACATAACAATTCATCAGAGATGATTAATAAAAGCCAAAGTTATATAAGAGCATTGAGAATCCAAGCAACTGCAATGTTACTGATCATGGCTTTAATTAAAAATAGAGAACAACTCACCGCTGCTCGCATTTGATTGAGTCCTCCATTACAGGAAACCATGAGATACCCGTTATTCTTATAAACCCCTACAAGCAAAAGAAATCACCAGAATTTCAGACCTTTAGCAATGCAAAAGGAAAACCCATATCAGAGAAATCAAATTAAGCATTTCCTTTTCAATCACAACATGAATAAACAATACGTCAAGCAGAAATAAGAGCAATTCCTTTTGTATATATGGTAATTAAAAGCTGTGTGGAACTCACTCTTTGGGGGATGCACAAATTTGGCAGCAACAGAAGAAGATGAAGATAAGTCAGCAACATCAGGATGTGTAAAACAAGAAGGCCAACCTTTCAACAGTCTTGGACCCCAAATCTCACCTAATGCCATTAACTGAACAACACAAATCCATAACAAAGCTGTTGTAATTGCTCTTAAAATCCATAGCTTCATTGGAAACCTTGGCGAAACCATTGAATTCTTTATCTTTTCAACTCTCCCGTCTCCTAAAAGATTCACTTTCACCTCCCATTCTTTAACAGAGTTCTCTTGCTTACACATTTTTAACATTTCTTTCCTTTTTCCCTCCAATTTACCAAACCCACATAAACCAGAAAGATTAAAGATTCGACACTTGATCTGTTGTACCAAAACTGTAACCAAGCTTCAAAAACAAATGATATATAAAAAAAAAAAATAAAGAATTTAAATAATGCAGGAAAAATCACAGAAACCGACAAGTAGATTCTTTTACACTTGATTAAGTTAATCAATAAGTGCCTCGTAATTTCAAAAATCTTTCCTTGATTTTGTAAAAGCTTCTGATTAAAATAAATCGATCAATGATACAACTGTAATCAGCCTGCTGCCTGATGCAGCTATTGGTTTAATCTCCAAAAAACAACACTCAATCTTGCATTCGAGAAACTTGAATGGCAAAAAAAAAAAAAACAAGAAATCATATGCAAATTAATTTCCGATAAATCTTTCTAACTAGACAAAAAAACATCTTTTTAAAAAAAAAAAAAAGTTCAGCTCGCAGAGGTAATCGAAGCGTCATAGAAAATTGAAAACATGAGAATGTTTTAGAAAAGAAAGAGAATGGAAAGGAAAGTGGTTGTGGACCGTTGGTTTTCCGACGAGTTTCCGGTGACACTTGGCTGGAAAAGTGTCGGGAAATCGGTGGGAGATGGATAGAGAGAGAGAGAGAGAGAGACGTGAAGTATTAATAGCAACGGAAAATGAAGTGGAGGCAGAGAAAATACGCTCTCTAATTATCGCGTAGGTGTCTTCTTGTCTTCAAATCTTTTTACTGCTGCCGTTTTGATGAACCAATTACCCAAAAAAAAAATATTAACGTTATTTTCTTTTTCATGTTTATATAAAAATTAATTAATAATTAAATAATTAGATTTGGAATGAGGAAATTACATTTAACAGGAATAGTTAAAATAGGGATGTAAATGGACGAGAATGGTCAGGTTTTGAGGAAGACTCCTTCGCAAGGAAATGTGAGATAATCAGTGGCGGCAATCACGTGACGATGGTTTATTAAGAAGCTTAATCGGTGAACTTTGGGAAGCTGGGGAAACACTTTACCCTCTTTGTCAAGTCTAAGGAATTTTACCAAACTTTGTTACTAAATTTGCATTAAAATTGAGACCAAGTCTTAGCCTTCACATTATCCCGTCGAACATTATAATACAATAAATAATTAAGGGGGTGTGTTACTGTTGGATGTGTGAGTGGATACGGCAGAAATCATATATTTTTTTTTTTGGAATTTACAAATTTGACAAAAATGCCCGTGATTGAATTTTTGTCCACGATAGGGCAATGGAAAGTCTCCTAAATATTATAAATATGTATTTTCAGGTACATAATAAGACAATTATTCAACAATATATCAATATTTAATTAATGGATCTACTGCATTCATGTCTACTAGAAATTGCGAGGGACATGGGGATGCTCTAAGTATCTGTCATTATGAGGGGAAAGGGACAATGAGGTGGGCGAATGGCATAACCCTTAATTGGCTGCTCAGAATAAAATTGGTACTCAACCGAGGCTGTCCGTCCAATCATCAAAATCCCAGTTGAGTAATCTTTGTCCGCAAGCATATCTACCATTCCATTGCCTTTCCTTTTTCTCAATAATTTTAATAATTAGCATCATTTTTATGAAAATAACTATATTTACGATTTTTTAAAAAAAGAAAATCGCAGTTTTTTTATTTAAATGCTTTATTAAACCTGGATGAAATCTTTCTGCAGAATTTGTAATTAATATAACTAATTTAAATATATGATTATTTTCATAGAAACACTTGATTCTTTTTTAATGAAAAAATTAAATCCGAAAAATTAGTATAAAAATGATTCCCTTTACTAGTAGAAATTTGAAACATAAACAAATAAACAAATAATTCTAAGATTTTAAATTTTAATTTGATTTTTTAAAATTTTAAAAAAGATATTTATGTAAATAATGGATTTTGATAAGATAATTCTAAAAATACGTGACATTTGCAAATTAATTACACTTTTATTTTTCATATTTCAAAATTATAAATTTTATTTACAAAAATATAACATTCTTATTTTTTTTCATATATTTTTTTATATTATTCACTCTTTTCCTTTTGTTTTTTTTTTCTTCTTTTATGTATGAGGGTGGAAAATTTTAATTAAAATATTTATCTTTTCTGTTTCTACATATAAGTTTGGCCAACATTAATCAAAATAATAATTTTAACTTATATGTTAAAATTCATAAATAATATCTTATTTTTTCA
>CANYBF010218040.1:0-11267 GCA_948192965.1 Dalechampia spathulata | reverse complement strand
CTCAGAGCATGACAGACCCTCCCGTGTTGACTTGGGATGATTTTCAAAAGGAGGATTTTTTAATTATGAGGATTTTTCAGCCTTAATAACTAATGTGCTTAATCAGAAACATGCTTTACAGGAGGAGAGTACCTATTATGGACTGTTAAGAAGACCTTTCAAAGTGTCTATCTCCTCGTTGGGAGTACAGAAAAGGGGCATGTTTAGAGGTTCATTTCCCTTATGTTTAGCTGGTTCTAGACCGCTGATGCTTAGACAAGCATAGAGTGAGATATCTACAGTCTAAAATAGTATTTTGGGTGCTAGACCGAGTTTATATCATTCCTGTGGTTGAGCATAGGGGTCTATGAACCAATTTATTGGTGCTCTTACTAGAGTCTACAATTTAGTACAGCAAGATAATTAGCATGCCTCTAATGCAGTCCTTGGTAATGTTCTTATCTATAATTATGATGCATTAGTATTGTTGAACCTTGGTTCTTCACATTCATACATAAACATGGAATTTGCTCGATTGCTTGATATATCATGTAAGGGGCTAGGTTATGATATAGTAGTCTCCAGTCCGTTAGGGAAAGACATCATAGTAAACAGGGTTTCTAAATGATGTCCACTAGTCATTCATGATATGTGCTTTCTATATGACTTAGTGGAAATGCCTTTTCATGAATATGATATTATACTGGTATAGATTGGCTATCAAAGTATCAAGCAATGATTGATTGTAAATAAAAAATAGTGACACATTAGCATCTGGAGCATGCTATAGTAGAAATATGGGGTAACGTATCATCAGTGACTGCTAGGTTGATTTTGATCATGATAGCATAAAATATATTATTATAGGTGAAAGTCCTATGGAAGTATGGCAATACGACACTATTTATAGTGGTTCGATATAACTCTTTACCTACGTCCACTTCTTCTAAGTCTCAACTTAGGGTTCCATTAAACTAATCACAATACAATAATGGATTCCTCAACTAGAATCCAAAATCCTAGTGTTTTCAAGGATCACACTCAAACCTTTACAATCAATGTTAATACTCATAATAATCAACTCTCAATTACAAAGTTAATGCCCTAGCATTAATCACACACTAACCCAAGCTTACAATAACAAATGCTTTGATTTTAAAAGATAAAGTACAAGGAGAGTTTGAATAACAAATGTAATCAAGATTTAGTTTGCATCTAATAACATTACTTGAACAAGCTAATTGAACAATTTAGAAGCTCACAAAGGAAGAATAAAGATGTTAAAGAACCAATAATGTAATCTATCTCACAAATAGATATGTTAGAAAGCTTTTAAAATCTTTCTGCAGATGCGTGTATGGATGTACCACATCTCGTATGCTCGTACTACTGCTTAAAACACAATTCAAAATTTAGCCGAATGGTTGATACACCCTTACCATTCTTAGCAAGTTTTACAGATAAAACATAAAATTGGTATGCATGTACCGTTGCTTCAACAAAATTTCAAACATAACACAAAATATGGTACGCTAGTACCAATCCTGGTATACTCGTACCAAACTTAACAAATCAAGACAAACTTGGTACGATCAACCATATGCCCGTACCATGCAGAATACAACACTGGTACCCCCGTACGAGAACCTGTACACCCATACCACATGCAAAATCAACATTTTAAAATTATAATTAACTTCAATTGATTAATCTAAATACAAGCATCAAAATCATAGGTCTAACAATCTTCCCCTTTTTGATGTTGGCAATTAATTTAAGTTGAATTTGTAAAAATATGATCAAATGATTTTAATTTAAAAATTCTCTAATTTTAAATTGAGATTTTCTCTCTTTGTTTTATAATTCATGCCAAATTACCAATCAATTAAACAATTCACAAAGGGAATAAATAGAAAACATCAAATATCATATATATGAATAAAATAAATACAATGAACAATGGCTAAAAAATCAAAGTCAAAGTTAACTATATAAAGTCAACAGCTAAAAAATAAAGTCAAAGTCAACTAAACAAAGTCAACTAACTAAGGATCCAAAGTCTAAAGTCATCTCCCCCTTTGATAACATCAAAAGTAATCACTAAGGATGAGGAGGAGGAATAAATGGATCTAATAATGTACTGATGGACGGTAGAGTAGCAGAGATGGTTGCCTGAAAATCTTGGAACTCAGTAATATGTTGATCCAAATGATGGTCAATAGAGTTAAAATGACACTCAAAACCATCAAGTGAAGTGTTGAGCACTACAAACTACTGTGTGATCAAATCAATAATGGAGGAAGGAGCAACAACATGATCAGCAGTAGTAGAGGAAGGACTAATAGTTGGAGCAGCAACATGATCAATAATAGCAAAGGAAGAAGTAGTAAGATCAGGAGTAGTAATAATATCCATTCTTATTAACACATTGATCAGTGATAAATTAGATATTAAACATTTTCATAATCTTCACTGTATTAATAATACCCATTCTTATTAATACTTTGATCTGTGATAATTTAGATATTGAACATTTGCATACAATAAGAATCTCATTTCATAAACTCTTTGTGAATTCCTTTGTACTATTCCAATATCATGGAATTCATCATTTAGTTAATTACCTTTTAAGTACACTAAATAATGAATAATGCCTTTATTGATAAATGTTTCAATATCAAATTACAATGAAACATGATGCTTTACACTAACAGCTCTTTTGTTAATCATAATGGCAGTAGCACCCTAGAAGTTAAACCCGAATATGGGTAATCATAATACCATGATCCTCTATTATATACATATGACATAGTGACTGATTATATAATGTTATATGCCTGATGGATGATATATGATGAATGATGTATGTGTGTGATATGTTACATATTATTATGAAATATTTATACCGATGTTTAAAGATGGTAATGGAGTTCAGGTACACATATAATTATGATATTATAGATGTTATGGTGCAACAATTTTTTATGCATTCCTTGTAGTATAGTTGATGATTTTCATGCTTATGAAGTTATTAGTTATTCTACAGAAGCATGTTACATCGGGAGTATAGGTAGACATGTTTTAGTGGTATCAGAGCTAAGGTTACCTCAACTTATAGACGATGCATGATGTGATTACTACCTATGATTAATAAGCTACATAATAAGAGTATTGTTAGTCCTTACTGTTGCTGACTGTTATGATCCATGTCTATGTGTTATAGATTTTCTCAGAAACCATGGAAACTTCTACTTCAGAATCTCTTTCTTCTCCTATTATCCAAACTTCTGCTCTTTCTATTCCTTCTTCTTGTAAATGTTCTATTACCCATAAAATAGATCACCTTGTAGAAATTTCTCACTTACTAGAAAATGCAAAAGTAGGTTCCTCTATAGCTCCTGTATTTAATCCTTATTTAGTCTGTGAAAAGGATCCTTCTCTTTTCTAGTCTATAAAAAGGATAATATCTAAGAAAACTCCTTGTATAAAAGAGTACATTCACTCCTCTTCTCTTGCTGAAAGTACTCTACGTGCTGCTACTTCAGAGTAGTACATCACTATTGAGATACCTTCATAGTTTATATCTCAATGGAAGCAACAAAATTACACACACTTGCACTTTGGTGCAATTAGACTTGTTCTTTCTTATCATGGAAGAAAAGGTCTAGGTTTAGTAGCTCGACTCTCATTACCAGATACTCGCTACTTATACTTTGAAGATGTTGTAATTGGGACAATAGCCAGTACTCTTAATGCTGGCAGTGTAGTGCTAACCTTCATTGTAGCTACTGTTCATCATCAGATTGTTTATCGCCTTTAGGGCCATGCCATAGATCTTTAGTCTCATCACCTGATGACAAATGAAGCACTACACATCTTTTTTGGTGGTACTACACGTACCATAGTACAGGCTCCTAAGCAACTCTCTCGGCATGAGTTAGAACACCTAATTCCTTTGGAATGGGTGACTGATTATGAAAAGCTTCACCAACAACCCAAGGTGGTACAAAAACAAGATTCGATCTTTATATGCCAACTTGATTGCATTGTAAGGACTATTTTCAATTCATTAAGCCCTTGATTATTAGGATCTTCATCAAATTCCACTCCATCTGTTCCTTCTCAGCAGATAGCCATGCTTCAGCCTTACAAGGCTCCCAGATCAAAGATTCCTATTGCAGGATTTAATTTAGATGGTTACCACATTTATGTGGCTAAGATTAATGGTCATTTCCTTTAGGATACAAACCCTTCCATGTATGATGCAGGTTGTACGTGCTGTGATGACTATGATAATGATGATGACTATTTTGTTTCTATAAGTCATTAGCTAAAATAGAAGCCCAGATAGTTGAGCCCATGCTCCAAAAGGCCCTCCAAGTCTTTTGATTTAAATGATCATTCTAGCTTTGGCATATGAATAGGCTTACCTTCTGCTAAGCCCATGATAGATAATGAGTACTATACTCATTATCTAAAGATACTCCAATAGGAAGGACTTCTTCAATGTCCTCCTCCTCCTATTTTCTGTTCATGTAAGATGGATATAACTCCTCTCCAATAGTCTGTAGCTCCTTTTATTCCAGCAGCAATGAATCTTCCTACCAATGAAGATTTTCCACCTTTGACCAGAATGGTACATCCCCAAACACATGTTGCAGCGAATCGATATGTAGTTCCCATTATTGTTCTTCCTTCCGATGAAAGAAGATTTTCTCCATCAGAAGAAACTCTTAACTGGCAGTCTCAAAACTCCATTTCCTAAAACCATGTTCTTAAAACCATTGACCAAAAACTATACCAATCCTTAGCCTTAACAAGTCAAATCACAAACCAACTCACAGTTTTCCAAGAAACCTCCTAAACCATCCACATGCAGTTAACCCAAAAGGTTAATGCTCTTGACCTAGAACTTTGAAAGATGTTAACCACACTTGAAAGATCTCTTTTGTTTTCTCAAAAGGTTCAAGAGATTGATCTCTAAAGAAACAACTTAAAGAGATAGAATCAAGATATTCTCTCTTTCAGCAACAACCTAAACCATTACAACTATACATATTTCCTATCTTCTCAGACCCTGCTCCTAAACTATTCAGTGCTCCATCACTATATTCTACACCTTTCCAACCACCCTACCTTTCTCAAGATTACCCTAAACAATAATACTTTCTTGCCTTAGATCTTACTGAAACCCTTAACCCACTAGCTCAAACTCAACCAACACCACCTCCTAAGCCTCAACCTTCTACCAGTGAACTAAAAGACAAAAAAACCCATGTTTCGTTCCCAAAATATGCAAACTGCCTTGACAGATACTGAATCTTCTGAATCTAAATTCTCAAATACTTCTTCTTTTGATAAATCTCAATACATGGATGTTTCAAAGATACTCATGAATATGACAACACCCATTGTTGAAGAAATGGATGAAACTGGTACTACTGGTACAAGCACAGGCCCACAAGGCCAACACAGAGGTCTAAATGTTTAATCCATAACCAATCCCATAGCAGGCCAATGTGCTCTTCATGAATGGTTCCAAAATCTTTCAATTTATGAGAGATCCAATTTTATTGAAGGCCAGTCCGTAGATATGGCCCTTAATGGGATTCACATACAATTCTTGGGTGATTATACTTTGATCCACAGATAACGTAAGCAGATCTTCTTTGAAAGAAAGTGCTATTCCTATAAGCTCAAGGATTTAAACTTCCATTATACAGAGATGTCAAATATCTATTATGAAATTGGTGGAGTTCATGATCTTAATCTCAAAAATACTTTTATTAAATCTTTCCCAGATGAACTTCATGATAGCATCTACAACTTGATTTATGAAACTAGCAAAGATGTTGCTTAAATTACTCTTGGTGAAATCTGGTAGTTCATTCGTGCTAGTATTTCTAAACTATGTGCTCAATAGCAATTGTTTAAGAAAGTTTCAAAGGGTGACGTAAAGCTAATAAAAGTATGTAACAAGAGATACTTGAAGATTAAATGCAAGGATAAGACTTGTGACTATTGACCCAAAAAGTTTGGACACTTTAGAAAGTTTAGAACTTCTCCTGAAAAGAAATGTTTCAAGCCTAGAAAGAAGTTCAAGTTCTACAAAAAGAAATCAGCCCAAACCATTCCACTAAAGTAGACAGGGGTTACATTTGTGGACAGAAAGGACATTTTACAAAAGCTTGCCCAAGGAATCTAAAAAATAGCTCATTTCCTTAGCAAGTTGTAGCTATCACACATGCTACAGAACATGATCTTGAGTCTATATATAGTGAAGATGATCAGCCTTCCAAAGGTACAATCTTTACTCTACCCTCTTACTCATCAAACTCTGATTCCTCTTCTCTCTCTTCAGAATTAGAACTTGATATTCCAACCATTTACCTCATGGCTCCTCTTCTTACTCCAACCATCAAAATAGAAAGATTTAACTTTAACTTTCCTCACTTAGCTCATGTTCCAGAGTACCATATTCTATACTGTTCCCCATCCAATACAACTATTTTATCCATATCCTATCCTAGTGATGTAAGTCCTCCTTTTTCCTAACAACCATCATCTCTTTATTCAGATACTAGTTTTTCATCTATCTCCTCTATAAGCTCTTCAGACCTATCAGATACAGCCACCTCAGTAAACACTATTCATACCTTACCCTTGGTATCCTGTAACATCTTCCCTACTAAATACCATAAAGTTGTTCAGGCCATCACCTTTCTTCATACAGGCTCAGGTGCTACAATGGTCCATCCCAGACTCCTTCTAGATGAATCCTGGGAAAAAGGTACATAAAGATTCTCTATTGTGGTAGGTGATATCTATGAAACACACCTTGAATCTAAGCATAAGATTGGAATCAGTTCTTTCCCAATTGTATTGTTTGGATTAAAGTCATAAGTTCTCCTCTGTTCGACAGAGATGTTCTTTTTGGCTTTAATGCATATACTTAGGCAAGAAGTCTCAGGATTCTTCCCCATGGAATTACTTACAAAGGCCAAGAGAAACCCTATATACATATTCCTCACCCTTGTGCACTTATTGAACTTTCTCCTAATTTTTCTTTCTTTGAAACCTTATTTAAACTTTGTTGTGTAGAGTCTCACAAAACCTTTAAACACCCTTCTCCTTTGTACAAAAATGAAGATTTTTTCATTACTCATTTTTTAAAACTAAATAAAGATATTAACCCTATTAGAGCTACCCATCTTGGTATGTCTCCATTAGATTTAGCCCTAGCTACTACTGAACTCACAAAGCTCCTTGACCAAGGCTTAATCAAACCAACCCAATCTCCCTAGGCATGCCAAGCCTTCTATATAAATAAATGCTCTGAGATTATACATGGAAAGAAGCATCTTATCATCAACTATACTCCACTGAATCACTTTTTAGTTAATGTTAAGTTTCCACTCCCTAGGATCTCCACTCTCTTGACCCAGCTCAAGTATGTAAAGTATTTTTTCCAAATTTGATCTTAAGTTTGGATTCTGGCAACTTGGAATTCATCCAAAAGAACACTACAAAATAGCTTTCTATTTTCCTAACGCACAGTATCAATGGACTATTATGCTATTTGGATTAAAGACAACTCCCTCCATTTTTCAGAAAGATATGGTTTGGATCTTCCAACCAATTCTTCATTCCTGTGACATCTACAGTGATGGCATACTCCTTTTCTCTTCCACCATTAAAGACCACTAAAAGCTCCTTAAGGAATTCCATTCCTTAATCCACTCTTATGGTGTCATGCTCTCAGAAATGAAGTCCTACATTGGCCAACAGGAGATCAATTTTTGTGGTCTCATCCTTTGCAATGGATAATACATGCCTGGTTTAAATCTATTGAATAGGTTACTCAGTTTCTTGAGTCTAAGCTCACAAAGAAACAGATTCAATAATTTCTAGGCATGATCAACTACATCAGGGATTTCATTCCTGAGGTTCCAGTTCACACATGTCATCTATTAGCCATGGTTTTCTAGGCATGATCAACTACATCAGGGATTTCATTCTTGAGGTTCCAATTTAAACATGTCATCTATCAACCATGCTTAAGAAGAATGCCCCATAATAGACACATGTACAAATAGATGCCCTGAAAAGACTCAAAGTCTTAGAAGCTACTCTAATTCCATTGGTCATTCCAAAAGATGACAACACTCTTATCCTTTAGATAGATGCTAGTGACACAACATTGGGTGCCATACTTTTAGAAAAGTAAGGCAAGGATGAGTTCCTATGCAAATATGCTTCAGGCACATTTTTAGAAGTAGAGCTCCATTATCATTCCTTGATAAAAAGTCTTAGCTGTAAAGTAAGGAATCAAGAAATTTGAATTCTTTCTTACATCTAGACATTTCATTGTTAGAATCGACAACTAAGCTTTTCTTAAGATACTCGAGTATAAAGGCAGTCATCTTCTAGATCAATATCTACTCAAACTCTCTGAGTGGTTTTCCAAATATGACTTTGAAGTTATCCATATAAAAAGAAAAAAGAATCTTATCCTAGATTTCCTTTCTCATCTTTCAAAGCCACTACCTTTTGTCTCTACCTTACAGTTCAAGGAAAATTATTCTTTCCCTTTCAAAATGATGGTCCTACCATTCATTCCTGATCACCAGCCAGACTTGCCTTCAAATTATTCTGTCCCACAGATAAAGGCCTAGACCTATCAATAAATCATGAACACTTATCGAGTGGTTAATCCTTGACCCCAAGATTTTTGTCCTCTTTTCCCTTGGATCCAAATTCCAATCTTATTCTAAACTTTTCCAGTTACAGGATCAGAATTATGGTATCTTTGGTGCCTAACTACCCTGTACCATCAGCCCATAGAAATTCCTTTACTACCCTTACTATGGTTCTTGAATGAAACTGGATATTCCTCTCATCCTCTTTGGATCTTCTTAACCTGGTTTAAGCCCATAATAGCTTGGAAGATAGATATATTTAAATGGATACATGATGAATAGCTGTTCACACATCCTGATTACACCTTGGAAAAATGATACATAGCTATTATATTTCTTCACGAAGGATACATAACTCCAGACTATATGCAACCCACAGTTACACATTGGTACAACTTCCCTAATTCTTATCT
Organism: Dalechampia spathulata; assembly: GCA_948192965.1. Lineage (NCBI taxonomy): Eukaryota > Viridiplantae > Streptophyta > Magnoliopsida > Malpighiales > Euphorbiaceae > Dalechampia > Dalechampia spathulata. Next base: position 2,176 of record CANYBF010218040.1, on the reverse strand, counting down.
TGGAATCAACCAACATGATAAGTATTATCTATAGCAAGCTGCCAATCTAGCCAATAGAGTCAACAATATGAGGTATCCTCTGCTCAGCATGCACTTTGATGAAGAAGCTTTTCCCAATAACAATATCCATTGTTCTCTTACTCTAGATGATAATTCATAGTTCTCAGATATTACCCAAGTTCATAATCCTCAAGCTTCTCATTTTTAAGACTCACAACCAGAAGACTCTCCAATGGACCTCACAGATATTCCTTCCACATCTAATAATGTCAGGTCCCACTCTCAAGCTTTTGATGAAATATTAGAGAGAAGAAGATGACAAAGAAGATAAGTTACTGGCATTTAAGTGGTCCTACCAGACCCACCAGTTAATGACCTTTCACATCTTCGATAAATCCACAAGAGCTTTTAACTACTTTAATTAAAGTTTTTACTTTATGTCACTTTATCATAAATTTGGGCAAGATAAGATTCCCTCTTATCTACTTTTATAAAGTAGTTTATCTTGTTATACTTTAAAGATAAGGCTTATCCTTCTCTTTTCATGTTTTTTTTTCATTGGTTGCTTTAGTTTGCTTTGCAAAAAGGTAAGGCCTTACCCTACCTATAAATATGTAAGCTCTTTCACTTTGAAGGGCACCTCAAAAAATTTTAGCAATAAACTTCTATCTTCTATAATCTTCTCCTTATGGCTTTCTAAACTCTTCTGTATGCTTTCAAACTAAGATAGTTGAAATATCAACTAAGTATTCATCATCTTTTGATCCTTACTAGTTCTTGGTCTTTGCAGAGATAAGTTTTTTAATCTCTTGTTCTTTAGTGATGCTTTAGGGCTTTGATCTGCTCCTTATTATGTTCTTATGAGATGCTTGAGGCTTGATATTTTGAAGCCTAAAAAAGTACCATGGAAGGGAAAAGAAAAGGTGTAGATGAAGAATAGCCTCTCTCATGTAGTAAGGGTATAGATCTGGAGTTTAGACCCCTTCTACATCCTCATTGTAGCTTGAGGGTTTAGATTTTCTATTCGAACACTATTAAGTTTATCTTTGAGTAGTTATTATCAGAGAAGAAGGTGGGGGTAATTTTAATCCTCAAGATGGTACATCAAAAGCCAGAGGTAGAGTAGAGGTCTAACCAAAATAAGGAGGACATGGAAAGCTGGGTGAGAGGGCACCTCCAATTGAGCATGCTGATGCTTTAGTGGTAGATCCTATCTACCCAGTTTGCTTAGTTTCTCTGCTATTTACAAACACAAGGTCAGACTCCCCTTACAGCTCTAGCTCCACCTCTAGTAGAACCTAATGAGGAATACAAGATGGATTTCAAGAAATTGAGATCATATGGAGCTACAAATTTTTTGGGGACTACTGATCCATATGTTGTAGAGATGTGGTTAAAGCAGACCAGGAGAGTCCTCCATCAGTTAAAGTGCCTGAATGTAGAAAAATTCAAGTATGCTATTTTGTTACTACAAGATGATGCATATGAATGGTGGAAGACCATTCCTTAGAGCATGATAGACCCTCCCATGTTAACTTGGGATGATTTTTAAAAAGAGTTCTTCTAGAAGTATGTACCATTTACCTACACAGATCAAACGTTACATGAGTTCCTCAGCTTGAGGCAGGGGAATATGTTAGTTGCTGAGTATGAGAGAGAGTTCAAAAGATTGGCTTATTATGCTACCAGTGTTTTGACTACGGATCAGGAAAGATTTAAAAGGTTCAAGCAGGGCTTGGACCCTCAGATCAAGACATTGGTTTAGGGATTCAATTATGAGGATTTTTTCAAACTTGATGGCTAATGCACTTAATCAAAAGCATGCTTTATAGGAGGAGAGTACTTGTTATGGACCGTTAAGAAGAATTTTCAAAGGTTTTAGCTCCTTGTCGGGAGTACAGAAAAGGGGCAAGTTGAGAGGTTCATTTTCCTCATGTTTAGCTGGTTTTAGACCGTCAATGCTCAGACGAGCACAAAGTAAGAGATCTATAGTCTACAATAGTAGTTTGGGTGCTGGATCAAGTTTATATCATTCTTATGGCTGAGCATAGGGGTCCGTGAACTAGTTTGTTGGGGCATTTGCCAAAGTTTACAATTTGGTACAACGAGATGATCATCATGCCTTTGATGTAGTCCTTGGTAATGTTCTTATTTATAATCATGATGCGTTAGTACT
>CANYBF010217978.1:0-27935 GCA_948192965.1 Dalechampia spathulata | reverse complement strand
TCATTTATGACATCATAATTCAAATTTCACTTAATTAAACTTTTTATTCCATATTCTCAAATCTTATTTTACATAAATCATCTTAGACATAAATATGTCAATTTACTTATTTAATATTCCATTTTTCACTAATCCATAATTATTTCCATACGTATATATTATACGTACATTTTTTTTCTCATATAATTTGATTATATGATCCTTAATCATACTTAATTCATAAATTATGTATACTCCAAAATAAATCATAATTTATCTTAATTCCTTAATTTCATGCATTTCCATGCATACGTAATTATTTTTGCCTCGATATATGTGTAAATTATCGCTCGATCCGATTTTACATATTCGAGCTCATTTTTCGCATTCGACTTAGTTTACCATCGTTTTATCATCATTTCTTAATCCCGATAAATATTTCCTATTGTTTTCATAATATTTACAATTTTCACCTCGAATTACGCATATTTCCAAAATTCCACATCATCACCCTATTTTTGATCGTACAGGGGATAATTTAATTACTCAAATTATTAATTATTTTTGCACTAAAAATGAGGATGTGACAATGATAATTGACGGATATTATATCGAGTACACTTAAAATATTTAAGCGTAATTAATTAAGATAATTAATGGATCATATAATTAATCGTATAAAATAAGACACGTACATTATTTCATACATATATGGAATTATACATATAAGTATACAAGAATTAATATGAATTATAAATATATAAAGAGAATACATAATTTAATGATTATGTATGATTTAAGACGAGTATAAATAAATTATACAAATGAAATATATACATATATGCGAGTGTATATACTACATGGTAAAATTGAATGTATAAGTATGTATAATTATAATGTATGAGTATAGTATATGTTATTAAAATAATGTAAATGGAATGATGACATAGGATAATGAAATATAAATTTAAGTTAAAAAGAAATGAATTATAAGGATATTATGAATTATTAAATGGAAAATAGGAATATAATTAAATAATGGAGATTTGAGAAATTATATTTTATTAGGTATAGGGGAATGTGATAGTGGAGGATTATTATATTAGGTGTATTGGAAATTATAAAAGGTGGTATGGGTAATTATGTTAGTGGGGTGTAAGAAGGAAAGAGAAATAGTATTTTATTTGTTAGTGGAAAAAGATAAGGGAATTTAATGATTAAATATTATGTATTGGAGGATGATATTTTATTAAATAAATGTGTATTGATGAATATTTGAAGTATTTTATATGTATTAAAGGATTATGATTGGTGGATTTTAAGTTATATACATATAAATATACGTATTTGAGGGTTTTAATGGGGTTAGGATCAAGTATTTGAGCTGCCCTAAATTGATACTCATTTCATATGAATTTAACTTGCATTTGGACCAAATATCACTCATTTTTCCTTATCTTTTCCTCTTGGCCAAAAATACTCCACTCCTTCTCCATCATCTTCCATTTCTTTCTTCCATCCTAACACTTTCCTTACACTTTCTTTCATTTTCTTAAGGGAAAAACCATAGCATCGATCTTCTTTATCCTCTTTTCTTTTAAAAGTTAATGTTCTAAGATACTTCTTATTGTTAAGAGCAAGTTTAAGCTTTGAAACCTTCATTTCTCTAAGTTCTTCATAAAGGCCGAAACATATGCTCTATATAGCTTTAAAATTGCAAGTTTCTTCTTCCATTTTCATGAGTTTTGAAGCAACCGAAGTAAGTTCATTCTTGAGGCTGAATATGTTCATCATTCTCTACTTCTTTTGGCCTTGATCTTTCATGTTCAAGCTAAGTTTGAGTATATTCTTCAAGTTGGCCGAATGTCACCTTGCTTTTCTACTTCTAAAGGTGATGACCGAAACCTATTTTACTTTATTCATAAGTTTTGGCCAAAATACTTACAAGTTTATGTCCTTTGAAGGGTTGATCAAATCATTTCTTACTTGTTGCTAAAGTTTGAAGCTCAAAAGCTTGAGATCATTGAGTTTCATGAGTAAGCCAAACCCTTCCTTGTTAAATAACTCTTATTTTATGGATGATCTAATCATTTAGTATATGTATATGTCATGAAGGTTTGGTTAAGCCTTAAGGAGATCATTTTCATGTGGATCCTTGCAAAATCCAAAGCTATATTTTATGGGAGTTCCATTTTTAGTACGGATTTGAGTTGTTGGTTATAAGGTGAGTAATGGAAAGTTAAGATGGATAAAGAGTATTGATGATTTATGAATGTATGATGGCTTTATTGTTTTGGCAGAATTGTTTACTTGATAAATCCATGATTTTTAGTTAGCTATTTGGTATATTAGATGATTAAAGTTGTAAAGGATCATGAATAAAGAGGTTTGATGTTGTGTGGGTGTGTGTGTATGGTGATTTTTACCATAACTGAATTATTCTAAGTTATTTGTTAAAGGATGGTAAGTTAAAACATAATTTTTAAGAAGACTAAATAAAATCAAGGGTTAATTATTAAAGAGGATTATAGAAACTAAGTGAAAAATATAAGTTAATTTGATGATTTATGGATTCAATTTCATATTAAGATATTATGGTGAAAATTATAGAAATATGTTTAAGATTAAATACAGTTAAGATTTAATATTAAGGTTAATTATGTTTTTGAGTATTAAATGATTTAATTGGAGGAATATATTTTAAGGTGATTAAATGATTTAATGTTATGGTTAAATTGATGATTAAAATTGAAGTTAAATTCAAGTTATTTGATATATTGATTTATGTGAAGTATATGACATAATTGGTGAATTGGATTTAAGATAAGATTTTTAATTATTAATAGATATTTTTGGAAGCTTATGAATTATTATTAAGTAAGTGACATATGACATGATTGGTATAGTGGATTTAAAATATAATTTTTGAGCATTAATGAGACTTTTTAGAAGTTTGTGGTATATTAATGATAAGGGGACATAAGATATAATTTTTAAATGAAATTTGGATGTATGTGGAGACATGTGACCATGATGGGATAAGTACATTAATTATTCAGTAATTGAAGATTTTATGAAGTGATAAATAAATAATAAGAAATGATTTAATTAAGAATTTAATATGATGATTTAAGTGAAAAATATAAGTGATTATGCTATGAAGCAAGTGGTAATAATAAATTGAGAATTAAAAAGAGGCATTTTATATTAAGAATGATAAGTGAATAATTAAATAAGTATGATGGTATATGGTTATATATATATTTAAATGGATAATGGTATGAATAGTTAAAAGGCATGTGGATATTAAATATGTTTACTATTTTAGTTATTAAATGAATTAATGATAGTGATATTTAAAAGGATAAATATAAGAAATTATGAGATGATATGGACATATTGATATTAAGTTAATATAATTAAATTTCCTATCAAGTGTAACAGAGGTTTATTTAAGTTGATTAATTAAAGGGGTATATAAAGATAGGTTAAGAATATTGATTAAGAATTTTAATGAGATGGTACTTCTAAAAATATTATATCAATGGATTAAATAAATCATAAGGGACATGTATACATTAAATTAATTCTTTGAGTTAATAGTCAATTAATAGTGATATTAAATATCATCAGTGGAGTATGAATAATATGATAATAAGAGACTGTTACGTCATACATCTTATATATTAATAAGTAATTAATACCATAAAATTAATTGGCTAGTAACTGATGATATGATATTAATTATTTAATTAAGGAATATAAATAATTAAAAGGATCTGGTAAAGAAATAATCATACGGTTATGATTATATAGTTATGATATATAAATAAATAATGTTATGTAAATGGAAAAGAGTTTTATAATTATTAATATAATTATGTATAATGAACAGTAAATGAATTGAGGTGATATATGAGATTAAGTGATTTATATATTACAGTAATATATGGATAATAAATGTTAAATATGAGAATTTAAATTATTAATTAAAGATAAACATTTATTTGTGAATTAGGTAATTCAGTGGATAATCCTCACGAACCACCCAAAGATTTAAACAAAGGAAAGGACATTGTAGGTTTGTATTAGTTTGATTGGAAGTTCCTAAATCATTAAATGGTCGAAGGGGCGATGGTGTGGTAATGGAATAGCATTACATAATTAATTATGATACAATTACCATATTATAAATTCAATGCATTAAACATGAAACATGACATAATATGACATGAAGAAATAAGGAAGGAGGAAAAAAGATTGAATATGAGATAAATGGTAAATGGAAAATATATTGAGTGATATGATATAAATTCCTACTGGAATTAAATAAAAAGGAAATAATAGGAAATAAAGGGAAAGATGATGAATGAGAAATGGGTTCCAGTTCGTAGAACTATATATATGTTATGATATGAAAGACTCAATTAAATGTGCATATAATGAAATGGCCAGAATGTGAAAAGGGTATATGATATGAAATGATACAGGAAAAATATGAGGGAGAATGCATATCATAAAAGTATTATCATAAATAACATTAATCATGAATATATGATGATGATATAATACATGGTATGATGTTTTTGCACCCATGTGCATATATATTATTAATCACGATGAACATTCATACCATGACATTCATATTTAAATTATGAAGTATTAAAATGATATTAATATGATATGCTATGATGAAGATGATATTAAATGATGATATGTTATGCTTTAATAATGATGCTAATGATAATGATGACGTAGCAAATAATTGTGAGTAATTAATGGTAATTAAAATGGTGATTATAAATAAAAGTAAAGATGACTATTAATGATAAATGGCATATAAATAATGGCATATGAAATGTTGAATGATATAGATACACTCATGCATTACAATTAGATGATATGATTATTTATTTGTCATTATTATATTATGAAATTAATATTTTGATGAAGTTGATTATAATGGCTCTTAATTATTATGATAATTTATTTGTCATTATTATATTATGTAAATAAAATGTTGAAATTGATTATGATGATATATGAATATTATGATGTTTATTATATATGTATGCTAGCACCATTAAGTTTTATGCTTAGCGTTTGTCAATTGATAAATGCAAGAACTAGTAAAGTCGGGGATCAGGACCATTAGACGTCAGCAACTGGACACACAAATAAGTCATTGGTAAGGACTTGGTTTTCATATTAGCCTTCTATTTCATAAATTTTGTGCTACTTTATAATTTAGTACTTTGGCAGTACTTAGAGTATTTGACAGTATTAAACAATAATAATTTGTGATGATTTATAAATATATAAAATAACTGGTATATATATTTATAAAATAAATGAAGTAAAGGTATAATCAATGATGGCATGATAATAAATGGGATATGGAAAATGGTACAGATGTAGATGGCGAATCGTTATGCATGATATAAATGTTTAAAAAAATTACGGTTTAATGTATGGAATCCTTTGTAGGATGATTATTGATTTTTCTTGAATGGAAAGTTAATAGTCATTTTACAAGAGCATGTTACGTAGCCAAAAGATGTGAATAGTCATTTTACAGGAGCATGTTACGTAGCCAAAAGATGTGACAATGATGATATTTAGAGATGACTTTAGACAGGTAGTCCCTAAAAGAATAAGGCAAGAAACAGTTAATGCAATTCTGGTAACATTATATCTTTGGAATAAATTGGAAGTGCTCAAATTGATAAAATAACATACGAGCTAGATTAGACGTAACCTTTAGTGATTTCTTATAAAGAGTGGGGGATGGGGAAGAGCTTGCAACTCATGATGGAAATATAATCATACCAAATGAAATGGTGGTATAAGATGATGGAAAAGATTCATGCGAGAAAGCATTAATACAAAATGTGTTTTCTGATTTTGTTGAAAACTTGATATTATTAGAATACATAAAAACTATGTAATATTGACAATGAAGAATGAATATGTGGATAAACTGAATCAGACAGATTTGAAAAAAATCATACATGCTGAAATAACTGCTGGGCAACATGCTAATAGACAAGTGTTACTATCAAAAATATCATTACCAGAAAGTGAAGGATATCCGTTCTAATTCAAAAGGAAGCAATTTCCAATACGATTATGTTTTGTAATGACTACAAACAAGGCACAGGGATAAACAATACCAAATGTAGGAGTATACTTGTTAGAAGGTATTTTTTTTTGCATGGATAGCTATATGTTGTATTATTAAGAGGGATTTCAAGTTTAACAATAAAGGTATAGGTCAAAAAAGATGACTAAAAACAAGAAACCAATATACACAAAAAAATGTAGTCTACAAATATGTTTTACTATCAAATAGATAAATATGTACTCTATTTTTTGTAAATAAATAGATGAAAATATTATATAAATATTATTTTAAATAAGTATATAATCATTAAATATCAAATATTAATTTAAAATTATAATAGATATTACAATAATAAAAAATTTGAAAGAAATAAAATATAAAATTATTATAAAATAACAGGTTAAAAAAATCATACTAACATGCATAAATTTGTAGTAAATATAAATAGAGAATTGATAAAGGAAAATAAAAGAGTATTTATGATATCCCATTTATACAACTAAGGCATATCTAAATGTTAAATGAATTGGCTATACCAACACAAGTTATCGAAATGAAGAGAATTTCATTTAATGAAATATTATAAATTAAGTTATAGGTAGAAAAAGAAAACCATGGTATGCAAGAAATGTAAATTAGGTACCTCTCCCTTAACGTAAAAACTAAAACAGCCAAAAGCAGAATCGACGCACCAACCGAAAAGCATATGTCGGTCGCTACTTCTTTAATAATGATGACAATGAACTCCCAACTCATTCCTCTATCACTACCTTCCATTTTGCTTCTCTCATAATTAACATACAGCATACACCTTCTGCTCTCCCTCCAAGCCTTGGATCTGCGGTGCCAGCCTCCACCTTGATGAGTATGTACGGAAGAGATCCCTGGGGAGGACCGTTGGAAATAAACACGGCTGACTCCGCTACCGACGATGACAGGAGTAGGAACTTGAACGATATGGACAGAGCAGCTCTGTCAAGGCCTTTAGACGAGACGCAGCAGAGTTGGCTGCTTTATCCCGGGGAGCAAAAGAAGAAGAAGAAGAAGTACGTGGATCTGGGTTGCATCATTGTCAGCCGCAAGATCTTCGTCTGGACGGTGGGAACCCTCCTGGCCTCAGCATTCTTAGCTGGATTCATCACTCTCATCGTCAAGACTGTCCCTCGCCATCACCATTCCAAGTCTCCTCCTGACAATTATACCCTTGCCCTCCACAAAGCACTCATGTTCTTCAACGCTCAGCGCTGTAAGTGATGCTGTTACTCGCCTTAATAGCTTTATGATTAGTAATGCAATCTGATTTCTTTCCTTTCTGATCGGTCGATTGATTCTCCACAGCTGGAAAGCTGCCGAAACATAATAACGTGTCGTGGAGAGGGAATTCGTGTTTGAATGATGGGAAATCATCGGACAGTGGTTCTATCTTCAAAGATCTTAGAGGTGGCTACTACGATGCTGGTGATGCTATCAAGTTCCATTTCCCCAAATCTTTTTCTCTCACCATGCTCAGCTGGAGTGTGATCGAGTACAGTGCCAAGTACGAAGCTGCAGGTGAGCTCGATCATGTCAAAGAAATCATCAAGTGGGGTACTGATTACCTACTCAAGACCTTTAATCATACTGCCGACACCATCAACACAATCGCCGCTCAGGTAACGGTTAAAATCAGCTCTCCGTTATACGTCGTGGCAGTAAAGCGTATGGGTTTCAAGATCTGACATCATGTCATTGTGCGATGAACAGGTTGGATCAGGGGATACTTCTGGAGGGAGTACAAACGCAAATGACCATTATTGCTGGATGAGGCCTGAGGATATTGATTATGATAGGCCGGTTACAGAGTGTCATAGTTGTTCCGATCTTGCTGCTGAAATGGCTGCTGCTTTAGCGTCTGCGTCGATTGTTTTTAAAGATAACAAAGCCTACTCTCAGAAACTTGTTCATGGTGCTAAGACTCTGTTTAAATTTGCAAGGGAACAGCGTGGTAGATACAGTGCTGGTAGTGCTGAGGCTGCCATATTCTATAATTCCACCAGCTATTGGGATGAGTTTATATGGGGTGGAACTTGGCTCTATTACGCCACCGGCAATTCTTCGTATCTTCAGCTTGCTACTACTCCTGGTCTAGCCAAACATGCTGGCGCCTTTTGGGGTGGCCCATTCTACGGAGTTCATAGCTGGGACAACAAGCTTACTGGTGCTCAGGTATTCTTCTATTAAGTCTCCAACTAATTATTTCCTTTTCTTATACATGTGAGGATATCATTTTTGTTGCCTCTGCCCATGTTGTATATTTTGATGAGCTTGTTCGTGTTATTTCATTGCATATGGATTCGCAGAATTTTCACTAGTTAATCCATAAAGCTAGGCAACTATGGATATATCAGCCTTTTCCTCTTATTTCCCTGACATTTTAGTTGTGTTTCTTTTTGTTTCCATTGATCAAATAAGATCTGAATTTGTATCGTCTTTGTGACTAAAACTTTATCAGCTGCAGAGGCTAATGGTTTTCCACTCATTAGTATTGGAAAAGTTCTATCATTCTTCTATGGTTCACTGAATTTAATCAACTTTTGATTCTTCTATTTCTCTTCTGATGTGATATGGTGGTTCACATATTCTAAATTGTACCAGCTCTCATCTGACATGAAATTGCTGCTGTATCTCCTGTCCATTTGAGTGTATTTCTTTTAATTTTGTGGTGTCTTTCCCTTTTACCAATTTGATTGTTTCTTTTTTCTATCGCGTGTCAAGGTGCTTCTAAGTCGTTTGAGATTGTTCTTGAGCCCTGGGTATCCATATGAAGAAATATTGAGGACATTTCACAACCAGACCAGCATCATCATGTGCTCTTATCTGCCAGTTTTCACAAGCTTTAACAGGACTAAAGGTAAAACATTTTTTAATTAGTATTACTATGTGTCTTATTGATTTATGCATGTAAATTTGGAATCTCAGTGTGGTTATATGACATTGCCCAGGAGGATTGATCCAGTTAAACCATGGAGCACCTCAGCCGCTTCAGTACGTTGTCAATGCAGCCTTTCTAGCCGCCCTATATAGTGATTATCTAGAAGCTGCAGATACTCCTGGATGGTATTGTGGACCAGATTTCTACTCAACTAATGTCTTGCGTGAATTTGCCAAGACTCAGGTGTGTCATCATTGGCCTTCTTCATTAAGGTGGTTAGCGTAGGAACTTGTCCAGAGATTGTCATTAACTTCATTGTTGTACGTGGCAGATTGATTATATTTTGGGGAAAAATCCACGGAAGATGAGCTACGTTGTTGGTTTTGGTAATCATTACCCGAAACATGTTCATCACAGAGGTGCATCCATCCCTAAAAACAAGATCAAGTACAACTGCAAAGGAGGATGGAAATGGAGAGACACCTCAAAGCCAAACCCGAATACTATCGTTGGAGCCATGGTTGCTGGCCCTGATAGGCATGATGGTTTCCATGATGTTCGAACCAACTACAATTACACCGAGCCAACTCTTGCTGGCAATGCAGGTTTAGTTGCAGCCCTTGTGGCTTTGTCCGGTGAAAAAAGTGGTGGGATTGACAAGAATACCATATTCTCAGCAGTTCCTCCGATGTTTCCTACTCCGCCGCCGCCTCCAGCTCCCTGGAAGCCATAAGTTGCTTGTATTTTTGAGGAGTCGAGATTGACTTGGGCAGCATATGGTTAGATGATTTTGGTGCAGCAGATATTGAAACTCACATCCAATTGGAAAAGTAACACGCAGTGGATGATCATGTATCGGAAGATAGTCGGGGAAGCATGTGGAGAACGTTTCAGAAATTAATCTTTGCATGTGAAATGTTGATTTGTTTGGATTTTTGTGATATATTCTGTATGATATGGGTATTGTATTCTTTCTAAATACACACGTGTATCTGGAAGCAGCATTCACTATTTCATTAACAATAAACTTGCCTAAATGTCTATAACACTCTTTCCATCTGAATTCCTGCTGTTAAACAAATCCCAATTCCTACAAGGAAAACTGGAGTATTCTTCACACAATCCTTTACCAGCAACGCAACTGCTGCCAGCCCACCTTCCGCTAAAAGCAATTCTCACCATCTTTTCTGCTATAAGTTGATCGCCACGCTTTGTGATTTGATATAAGTAATTAATCTTATCAACCATTTAAATTTATATATAATATGTTTATGATATACATAGCATGATATGATGTTTAACATAATTAATAAATGTATGATATAATTAATTTATAAATAAATGGGTTAATATGCTATAAGTAACATATAAATGGATAAGAAACAAATAAGCAGCAAATCAATGACATAAATAAATAATAATGAAGTCACATCTCGAGCGGTAGAACATGCTCCTGTAGTATAGTTATTAATCCCCTAAAACAGGAAATTAATAATTATACTACAGGGGACTTTTAATTTTATCAATTAATCTATGATATGTTGAATAATTTTAGATGCATCAAAAGCAACATTAACAATCCTGTTACATCGATATCGTAATTTATCACCTACCAACCTATGTCACTCACAAACATACTTTAAAATTCATACATCATAAGATAAAATCACATTAAGTCATCATGCCAATTTCAAGCCCTCAATGGTATTGTGATAATTACATAAGTTTTATGATATGATTGTTTTATCGCCAAAATGATAAAGAAAGGAAGTTGCATGAATCTGCAGTCATAGGAGTCCATCATGTAGTCCGAGTTCTCTACCAAAATTCAGCTAAGACTTTGAACCGATTGCTGACAACATTAACCCTCGTGCTCACCTGCAACACTCGTGTTTGCATTCATCAAATGATAAACGCTAAGAATAATCTCAATGGTGACAGTAAAATGATATCAAGCAATGCAATTAGTAAGTAATAACAACCAACCAATCATTCAAACATGAAACAGATACTTTCAATAATCATTAGCATTCTTTACCTGTGATCTCTATCATATAATCATCACATTTCTTTAGTAAATGCTTTATGTAATAAGGTATACCTTCATATCATTTTCATACTATAAACCCAACTATGATTTCATATCAAGTGATGAATATGCTTTTGAGAATGCAATGATGTTTTGTACTCTCCCTCTAATTTTTCACATGTCAATCTCTGATACCTCTACGATTGTTCATAATCCTATACTAGGTCCAATGTATTGGTACCTCTTGTACCCATAGGAACATCTCATTCCTTTATGGTTCAATGAAACAAACCCATTATTACTTTGCGATTCCATATAAAAATCCAACTCTATGATTTCTAGTGGAAATCCAACTATATGGCATAGTACATTTCAATAGCAACTCTGTTAAGCTTTATAATCATCTCATCCTTATACCTCCCCATCAGCATGACATGCTATGATTATATCAGAATGAGTGAATGAACATGTCATGATGCATAAGCATGTTTTATGTCACAATATGAATATAAATGCAGTCATATATCATCATGCATTCATGAAATGTTCCTTTAAGGGGCCAATTATTTGTCGTGGAACACTAGCACAAACCTGCAATTGATTTTCCTTTATCCAAACCCTTTGGTGACAAATGTAAATCTTCTTTCAAACCACCTATAACATTGCAAAGTATTCACACTTAATAAAAGAAGTAATTCATACGAAGATTAATGTCATATTGCATTCTTTCAATCATTTCACATGTAAGTCTAAGACTTAACATAATTAAGCAATCATAAAAGGATTCCTAACATTGTTTAACTAATACACATATAATGAACATTTAATTTAGAGAGATAATTAGTAACATAAGAAGATTTCAACATTTCATAGATTAGCATTATAGAGGTCTAATTCATCAACCAAAATTCTTAGTGAGCATGTTTTGTATGTTTAATATATCACATCATGTCATAATAATAATAATGTAATATCAATTTGTGCATTTTAATCAACCTTTGTTACCATATAATATTTCAAATATATGTTATACTGAGCCATATAAAGTTGCTAAAGTTTTGGACCCTGAGATTTCAAGGTCCAGTTCAAGGTATGAAAATCTAGTATATGTATTATGTGAAGAAAAAGTTGCTGGAATTTTGGACCCTGAGGTCCAACTTAAATACAATTTTCCAGCCTTATGAATTCCAAAACTGCGCATGCTCTAATCAATCACTAAAAATGTTATCATAATCAACTCAATTAAGATAATACTTTATAAATAAAGTACATTCAAATAGGTTTTACTGTAATATTTAAAGTTCAACAATCAAGTTCACATGGTGAATTACACTAGCATTTAATAATAAGACTTCATAATATTCATAAAATATATACTACCTCAATGAAACAGTCAATATTTTATTAATTATTAAGCCAAGCAAATGACTAAAAAATAGAACAAATCTTATACCATCAAAAAGTAGACTCAAAGAGCTTTCTAACAGTATATTATACATTAAAAAACTCAATCATTAAGATATACAATGCAAGCATTTAAAATAAGTAATCGTATCAAGAATAAAAACATTTTGCTCATGAGGAATAGTTTGCATTGAGTGAATATTTCGACTAAGTAAATCATCTTATAACTAAATGAATCCTATGCCATTAAAAAGTATACTTAAAGAGCTTTTTAACGGTATATTACACATCCAAAAACTTCATCGTTAAGGTAGTCAAAATGTAATTTTCCGACAGCTAAAAATCCAATCCCTAATATACATGTATATTTATACATATACTAGTAATTTCCCCCAACACCCTTATTTCATTGAGAATTGCACCCCTATTTCCGCCAACAAATTCTTATAATAATAATACTATAACCTAAACATATATATATAATGTAATAATACTCCACTAACAATATTAAATACATTACATATATATATAATACAACAATACCCCACTAACAATATTAAATACATTACATATATATAATAATATAATAATACTCCACTAACAATGTTAAATACATTATACATAACCCCACTTCATGTATTTGGTATATTATATATGTATATTTATATGTATACTAGTAACAATAATTAATATAATAAATATTATTCCAGCTTTTAATTTATTACGAAAAGACTTAAGGAATACACATATAATTTATTTATTTAATCTTATTACGTATTAACTTATTAAGCATGATTATCATGTAAAATTTTGCTATATGTATATATATATATATATATATATATATATATATATATATATATATATATATATTCACATACATACATATACATGTAGATCACATATTCATTTAAATAAATAAAACCATTAATCATATTTTATATATTATATCTATATGCTTTAATCATTAATACCACACATCATAAATTCATAACAATTATTTATACAAATTAACATTCAATGTAACTCGCTAATCCATGTCATGTATGTGTATATTTATACAAATATAAAAATTAACACATACATAGAAGCATATGCACTATAATTACACTAAACATTTTTCACAACCACATTTCACGCAACACATAAGACACCATTCTAAAATTTCATCAAACATATCAACACTCATCTCAAAGCTACTTTCTTTCCATCAATCCTTTATGCGTATCGGATCGATAAAATATTCATCACCACTTAATGCTATAATTTCATTTAATTGCATGCTTCATTCATTGTATTACATAATATGATCAATGCACCTAAGTATGATACGTGTGTGGATATGACAAATGAATCGTAAATCTTTAATCTACAAGACATAAGTAAAAAATAATACCATAAATAAGTCATGCAAGTTAGTTAAATAACATGAATATGACACATTTTTTTATGTTATTCAAATTGATATTGATGTGAATTGAGATACATATATTTTATACCCTGATTCTCTTAATCTCTCATGCATATTTATCATTTTCTTATCTCGATTTTAATACATTTTATGCATTTCCATGTATTATTTACAATTAACATTCTTAGTTAATGTTTAATGGTTTCATTATATTTTGCATGAATTTATATATACTTTCATTTAAATATATTAATCATCACATTTATATATTATCATAATACATTTATTAATTTTTAATTTATAATCATGTGTTATATGCAGTAATTTACAAGGTGAACTCCCTCATTTATTTAAAAATATCAAATTATTATAACATATGCATAAAAGTCACTTAATAAAATAATAAAATATATTGATATTTACTATATATTAAATGAAAGATTTAGCTCTTAAAAACTTATGTAAGTTGTAGTATACTATTTTAGCTTTCCAATTTATCAAAAATCATGTAAATTGAAATTATATAACATGAGATATAATGAAAACAAGTGTACTGAAAATATTCTAGCTTATCCCATAGCTTAGGGAGAATTACTACAACTCATGTAACATTTTTTCTTCATAATCTCACTCTCCAGTAGGGTCATGTAATCATTTACATGAATCATGTGGACACTTTGTATAACTTAAATATGATTTTTAAGATAAAATATAGGTCATTTGATCTATAAATGAAGTATCATAATTGAATGTTTTATTCTAGGATTTTGCATCATTTATAAAACCTTATTTTGTTGAGGTTTAAGGGGATTCATTCATTCATTCATCAAAGTATTCCTCATCTACATTTTCCCAATCCATCTTATTTTTATTGTTTAGAATTAGCTTAGGGTTTTGCTAAGAATTTTTCCATAGCAAATTTTCATTTTTTATTCATAAACTTTTTTTGAGTTCTATATGCTCTATGCATGTCTTCTTCTTCTTCTTTTATGCTCTCTTGCTTATTTAATGAAGAAGTAAGTTGATGAAGGGTTGGTGATGATTGTATGTAAATAGAAGAATTTTGATTGAATGATAAAGGATAAGGAAGTTAAGTTGTTGAATTTGACGTTATGTTGTAACTGAATGAATTTTTATTATGTTATATGAAATTTATGTTAAACCCTAACTTATATCACTTGAATATGTCACTTTGGTTGATGTTTAAAGTATGGGAATGATGTTTAAAAGTTTTTATAAGGTTTAGTATGCTAAAAGTTGATGGAAAGATGATAGAATGTGATGGTAACTTGAATCCATGCTTGCTACCTAATTTGGAACTTTTCAATTTTTCATTATTTTATAGGGCAGAATTATGTAATCCTTGAGTTCTTATGAAAAAATGATTAACTAATATATTTAGATGATGAATATGAGGTTTGGTTGCATGTAAATGTGAATTATAGCATGAATATGTCGCAATGGTCATTAAAGAGGCAACAAAGCATATCATTTAGGCATGTTGTGTGCATATTACCTTAAAGTGTAGATATATATTTTGTATGCTAGGTAATTAGAAGTAAGTTTGTGTGTAACATATATATATACATCTACATTTAGTATGACATGATTTTAATATGATTTAGAAGTCAAAATAATTAAAGTATGCATGAAGAAACTCATAAGGTAGTAAATGAACTATATTATGCAAATTATGTAACTTTTATGTATTATGAGAGATATGAACATATATTTTGAAATCTGGATATATTGATTATAGATATAACTTAGGACAACATGATCAAGCATTAAAAGTGACTAAATGGCTAAGTTATGATAAGGGGAAAAATTATATAAGTTAATGGTATCTAAAAATGTGCATTTTAGTGTAACATGTGAAATAAGTCATATTGTGTGGGCTGTTTGCATACTAATTACCGTATGAGACTTAAGATATAATATGCCATATTCCATAAGAGGTAAAAAGGTAAATTTGTGCAAGTTCATGCATGTTGATTGCAAATTTCATGCAAGTATGACTTAAGGTATGCAAATAGTGCAATTTTGATAACTTTATCAAGGCTTGCAACTTTTTCATTGTTAGCAGCCTAAATGAATGAAATAAATTGCATGATATAGTTTGAATTAAACCTTGATGAGTCTAGTTTGTGATGGTATATGGAATGTTTATGTTAAAGACTAAGAAGATTGCTTAAAAAGTTATTTGATGAATAAATACACTTAATGGATGATATTATGGTTCAAAGACTTAAGTTGGCCAAAAGGCATATTTGACTCATACTTGTGAAGTATGAAATGTTATGAGATGATATTGTGCCTATATGCTCATAATGAATTAAAGTTGAATTATGGTTACATGTTATGAATGGATATAGATTCTTTAAGGTGATAAGTTAAGTGTAATATATGAATGACTTTACTAAGTGAACATGAAATGGAAATGCTACAGGTTTAGTTGATGAAACTCATACTTCTCCTCAAGCTATCAATAAAGGTAAAGTTGTAGCAAATTTGTACTATTCACTTCATGACCTCACACAGGGTCTTAAAATGGTGATTTCTCACTTATATGCTTATGATATCAATTTAATGAGTTTATATCATGAATGATATCATATGTTCCATTTTGCATATGGTCATTAAAGCATCAATTATGCATCATGTCATGAATCATTCATACGTAAAGGCATATTCATGATATATCATACAGAGAATATAAGGTGGGAAAGGAAAGTGATACACAGAGCAATGTTCAATAATAGCGTACTAGGTCATAGAGTTATTATCAATTCCCTTGATGGAATTATATAGTATATGTTCCTATCATGGAACCACAGAAAAATGTTTTGTTCATACGGGAACTAGAGTATTATATAGTACTAGTATATAGAGAAAAGGACCTAGTATAGATTGTGCACAATCATATAGAAATGACATGATATGTTATAGAAAAATCAAAGGGAGAATGCAAAGTATGATTTCATTCTCACAGACATACATTATCATTCATATATCATGAAAATACAGTTAGCGAAATGATGAATGCATTATAGTTGTGCTTATATAGAGAAGTATACAAAGTAAAGATGTTCAAATATAGTATTTGATACAAGAAAAGTTATAGTGGATCTTGTATGGTATTTATTCTTATCTTTACACAATGTGTTATATGCATTGCTTATAACAAATAAAGAATAATGCAAAGTGACATGATATGATATTGTTATATTGCTTAATGGTTGTTCACCATGATTTGATTTTATTATGTTATTTATGATACATGATCATGTTGTTTACTCATTTCATAGCACCATTGAGTTTTATACTCAACATTTATCATTTGATGAACACAAGGCTAAGACCTTCTAGAAAGGATGTAGATTGATTAATCAATAGTTAGAGGAGGTTATGATTTTAAGGAATCCCATTCTTAGAGTATTCTTGGACAAATGTAACATACTCCGAGATGTCCTTTACTTATGCAGCTTATTAAATTAACTTTTATGGCAATAATACTTATGCTATGAACTTTTGTTATGCATAATATAGATACTATTAAAATATGTTAAACTAAATACACAGATTTTATATGACATATGATAGTATGGTTATGAATGACAGATATATGGTGTATTTGCAAGATATAATGAATGCATACTATTATATATTGATATTACCCATATTTATAGATATCATTGGATTATAGGTACATATTATCTAATATAGTTAAATAAATTAAAATGTAAAAAATTTGTACAGATCCTTTATAGGATAATTAGTGATTTCTACGGAAGCATGTTACACTGGGTTTTAGTGTGATATTAAATACATGGCTTAACTTTTTGAAACTTATTAATATTGTAGTAAACTCTTTAAGCTTTCCAACATATTGAAAATCATGTAAATCAGAGTTACATAGTATAAGATATGATGAAAATAAGTATGTTAATTTTGTTCCAAAATGCTCCACATAAGTTGTGTAAGAGTCCTCATGACTGGTGTGGCATCTTTTTCATAAAATTCCTTTTTCCAAACCTTTTATTAAGTCATAGACATGGACCACAATCATTTCTTCCTTTTCATCATTCCTAGCACTCCCCATAACTCATATATGGCTTTCATATGAATTAGAGGATCCTTTTTGCATAATTTTGCACAATTAAAATTATAAATTAAGGGCTATAATTAAATATTTGAATTTAGAATATTGTATCATATAAATACCTTATTTTTTCTTAACGTTTAGGATTCTTTTAGCATTTATAATATTCATTCATCATTTATTCATCAAACTGCTCATCATTTGCATTTTCCTCTTCTTTTAACCTTTCTTCTTTTTTTTTTATTATTTTGAATTAGTTTTAGATTGTTTTAGGAAAGAATCTAGCAATTTCCCCTTTTTTATTCACTGATCCATGGAGTTTCAAAAGAGATTTAAGGATTTTAGAGATTGAAGGTCAATTATTATAGAAGAGAGGAATAATCAAGATATTATGGGGTTTTATTCTTCTTCCTTTCTCTAACCTTCATTATAATTGTATTTTCAATGCCTTCTAAATCATTTTGCATTTATGGATTTTAAGTAGGAATATATTAGAGATCAAATATTTAATCATGAATTATTTTGGATTTTTATCAATTGATAATAATTATACATAGAGATTGATATATGTTATTAATTACATCATGATGTTTATTATATGTAGTTAGGGTTTGAACTTATTTAGTTACATATCTTAGATAATTAATTATGTCAAGAGGTGAATTAGTTATTTGATAGTACGATATGAACATGAATTTCAATTATGTAGGAATAGAAATTTAACTCTTGATGATTAATTTTGAATAAAAGTGACTAATGCATTTTAATTAACTAATTACTATAAGAGTAGATAATTAATTAATTTTAATAGATTAATTGGACTTTGAAAAAAAGATTAATTAATAGTTTGTTATCCACTTTCACATGATTATGATCTCATTTAATATTGATTATCATTGATTTTCAAATGAAATCATATTTAAATATTCAACTTTAATAAATGAAAAATTGCTAGAAATATCAAAGTTGACTTTAATTATTAATTAAATAAATTATTTTAGTATATTTTTGTAACAACTCAATTTGATGATTGCCTCCATAATCCAACATGAGACCTTTCCAGCATGCTTTATCCTCATTACTATGCTTCTTGAGGAAACTTTCTAGGGTAGATACATTTTGTTGGTATATATAGTACTTATAAAATCTCTTAAGTTATTTTTGATTATATAGTCTTATACTTGCACAATCTCAAAATTAATCAAGTTATTCTTAATTGCATAGTACTATACCTATTTAATCTTAAAATCACTCAACTGTACAGCCTCATCCTTACGTAATCTCAAAATCTCTCTTCTTCAAGTGTGAGATTAGTTCATTTAGGTGCCACTCTACTTAGAAGCTTACCAAGAATCATTCATTGTCTATGCTCTCTCTATCACTGGTCACCATACCTTGCCCTTATCAATCCCAAGTGTCATGATTTTTAAATCTTAGCTTAAAAATCAACTAATCCTTAACTGACTTAAAACTAAATAAAGCTAATAGTCAATATACTAGTTCTTGTAGGATCAATATTTTTTATACTATAATTATGATCAATATGCTTATATAGGAGTATTTTATAAGATAAATAATTATAAATGTAAAATTTATTGTAAAATAATTTTGTAATCATAAAATATGACTATTACATATTCATGAGTTCTATTCAAAATTGTCATCTTTATCAATCAAATAGAATTTTTTAAACCATGATAGATAAAATTATGATATGTTAGTTTTTTTAAATACTATAATTATATAAGTTGGTAAGTAAATAACACAATTAAATACTAATAGGTTTTTTTGAACAACAATGAAGTATTCTTCATTAATATGGTTTGGAAAATAATAGAATCATCATTCAAGAATATAAACTACACAAATCAAAGCATAATAATAATAACACTATAATAAATAATAATATATGATGAATAAATAATACCCAATCTAAGTTGTATCACTTTCCAAAATACATATTTAAACTAATGAGAATTTTTGATTTTAGACTTGATAATTTATATTGAGTCAAGAAATTGAGATCCATCAACATAAAATCACTTTGATTTTAGACTTGACTAGTTGAAGAAAAGAGCCTCTAGTCTTTACTTAAATTAAGATATGGACTAAAAACTTGGAAATCCTATGAAAAGATAAAAATAACTCTTAATATATGAAGCCAAGATGCCAAGATTATGTTGAAAAAACACCTACATCCATCAATTGAACTCTTCCATTTCTTGTAGCCGTAACTCATTAAAAGGTTCAATTGTTCACCTCCTTCTTGCCTTGATTTGTAACCTTTCATGAAGTTTTTAGTATTTTTTTTGTATCTTCACTCAATATTTATTCAATTTAATGAGAAATTCATAAAAGAAATCAAGTGGTCATTGCCTCAATTTTTAAATAAATGATTATTTCATTTTGGCTAGAATTTCTATCCATATTTGCATACTTCCTATCCCTTTTACAAGCAATTCATTTTAAAGTCTTCCTTGTCCCCTTTATATCATAATAATCAACTTAGATTTTATTAACTAGCCTAACATCCTATTTATCTAACATGTATTCAATTTTGGATTCCATAATTATCTATTAATACATAATCTTATTTAGTCCTCTAAATATGTATACATAAAATATCAAATATCAATTCTTACTTGCTCTTTAATTCCTAATTAGTTTATCATAATATTAATCATTCATGATCTTTCACTACAAGAGAAAAGGAGGATTGTGATAGATTTAATGATGATCACTTTATCATCATTAAAAGGCAACAGAATGGAGACAAGAAGGAGATAGACAATAAAAAATGCGACAGATATAATTTTCATCACCATATCCATTGCTTCACAAATACAGAGATAAAAATTGGTGATGGTTATATTGCTAATTTAATGATGGGGTGTAGCTATTAGTAAATCCATCATAATATGGAGACCAATTTGCATTTATCTCTACTTCCGTCTTTATTTAAAGATGGACTTTTTGACCATCACAAATTTCATCGCTATTTAGAGATGACACCATGTTCGTTGCTAATTTTATCACTATTGATTAATTTTTTAAATAATATATAATATATAAAACATTAAAACTTTAATAAATAAGATTTTATGAAATGGAGAATCAAAAATAAATTATTATATATCATGAAATGTGAACATTTTTGAATTGAATATTATGTATATATAAGTATCATTAATGAATAGAAAATATGAATTATTTTTGATGAAACTATTTAATATTATTAAATTAGAATAATATAATAGAAGTAGTATATAAATAACAAGTAAAATTATTAACTATTTGATCAATTTAGTTTTTCATGTGGAATATGAAATGAAAGAAATGATATATTAATAGTATTAATTGAAACATACTAATAAATTAAAAAATAAATTACAACTAAAATGTAAATGTTGTTTAAATTAATAATAAGTATTGTTTATATAATAATTTATCGATAATATAAAATATGTAATAATCATAATATAAATAACTTATTAACTATGTAAAAGATTGATTTAAATAATATATAATATTATTAATTAATATTAAATATATTTGGGTATTTTAAAATATAAATAAAAAAGATGCACCGAAATGACATCATTTTGATTACATATGGTGAAATGACATCGTTCCGAAAGAATTAATTAAAAGCATTGTAAAACATTAAAACGACATCATTTTTGATTCATGTGTTAAAATGACATCATTTTGATAGATCAAGATAATGTCATTCATGGTTCATATATTGAAATGACATCATTTTGATGAACCAAAATGACATCATTTTTAACCTCATAAATGAAATGATGCAATTTTGATCTCATAGTGTATGTTATATCTGAGAATCCCCTTCTTCTCTTCCATTTTACCTTTCGAACCTAACCCTAAATGCTGAAAAATGATTCTGCATTTCTAATTTCCCTGTGAGATTTCTGTTTTTCTTCTAAATTAAAACTCTAGAAGCAAGTATCTATCTATCAAAGTGAAGTGAAGCATTTAAATTTGGGTTTATAATCCAATTTATGTGCAAAAGTGAAGCATTATGATTTTTGGTTGCATTCATGTCTATGCAGAAGTGTGAAGAATTTAGCTGTGTAATCAAATTAACGTTGATGCTTTTAGAGAGTTTGACAAAAACTATACAATTCTTGTGTTCTTTGTTTTCATTTTGATAAAATTCACCGAGTTTAAAACATCCATTATGTTGAAATGTAGTCATTATGTTGAAATGTAGTCGATTTTAGTTCTCAGTTCTCACCATGACATATCAATGAGTAAAAAAGAGGGTTGGAATAATATATTGAGGTCAAAGTCAAAGGCATAATTATTTCATTAGTAATAGCTTCCACATTCCTAAAATTTGAGTTACCATGATTAATTCTAATGGTGTTGGATATACATGAATATCTTTATAAAAATTCTATAAGCTAAGTCTTTCTTTATGCTCTTGTAACCATTTTTAAAAATAAAAATCTATGAATATGTTTACAAAAATAGGATCCATTTTTTTGGGTAATTTGGGTGGAGCATTGGAGGATCCATCTCTCTCTTTCTTTTTCTCTAATTTGATATAAAAATTCCTGATCTACAGGGTTGTATTGGCTGCTTCCAACACTTTAAGAATTGAAGATGATGAATGGTGATAGTTTATGTATTTTGATCATCACTTTCTTTAGTAATCTTATATGTGGTTGTAAATAGGTTGAAATCCCTCATTGATGTGAAATTTAGCATATTAGATTGGTAGTCTGCAAACTTTGATTGAAGATGAACTTCTTATAAATTTTTTTATCAACATGGTCAATTTTGATTTCTATAGCATTCAGTTATTGACAAAT
Organism: Dalechampia spathulata; assembly: GCA_948192965.1. Lineage (NCBI taxonomy): Eukaryota > Viridiplantae > Streptophyta > Magnoliopsida > Malpighiales > Euphorbiaceae > Dalechampia > Dalechampia spathulata. Next base: position 5,137 of record CANYBF010217978.1, on the reverse strand, counting down.
AAGAGAAACATTACTTGTAGGCCGAGTTTCAATATTAATGAAGAGTTACATCAGTTTATCATTAGATTGTACAAAAAATTACTATTTTGCTCAGATAATGTTGTTTTCTTATCATGCTTTCTTATCATCATTATTGCCTAGCTGCATTTTGATAAAGTTGTTTATGTAATCACATTTATGGAATACTTAATTGGGTGATTGTTCTTAGCTTTTAGTGCCACTACATAAAAATGCAAGCATCAAGCTACAATTCTTTTAACTTAAATAGGCAGCTAGCATGCAAGACTTAAACAAGAACTTGTACTACTGATTTAGTAATGTTTAGCTAAAATTAATTATCACACCCCTCACGGTGTAACATGCTCCCATAGAATAATTAATAGTCTTCGAATAAGTGAAAACTATTAATTATCCTACAAGGGATGCATAAAAATATTTTCTTTTAAAATATTAAAAACGCATATACTTAATTAACATCAATCCAATTATTTAAGCCTTGGACTTATATACATAGTTGCATAATTACATAACTCATGAGTACTTGACATTTTTGAAACTTTGACATATAAATAGTCTTGCTGATTTGATGCCTCTAGATCCGTATGCTTCCTTGTAAACTTTCCACTTGTGTTTATTAAATGACAAATGCTGAGTATTTCACTCAGTGGTGCTATTGGTTTATGAAAACATGATTAGCAGCAGAAGATATAATTTAAAACTTTTAAAATTCACATTTTACAATGGATCTTACAATTCTATACATAGAAAACATCATATACAGAGAAGATTATATAAATGTAAGGAGATTGAAAAACTTACTTTTAAACTGATCTCCTTCTTTCTTTTACCTTCTGAAAGTTGTAGCAAACTTTTCAATCCCCAAGGATAGAGGATCTCTAAACTATCCACATAAGTTAAGAAAATAATCTGTAATCAAATTTCTAGTTTTGTTTAGAGACTAGTAAAACAAAATGTAAAGAGAATGGATGAAGAATGGTGATTAAGTTCAGTTTTTCTCCTTGATGTTCTATCAAAACTGAATTGTTTTCCTTGTTCTTGAGCTTTAAAATTCTAGAAAGAAAAAGGAGGAAGGAGGCAGCCATAATTTTACTTCTGTCTCTCTTTTGTTTTCACCAAAACATCATATGTAACCTTAATTAGGTTTAGGGTTATAATAAGTCAAGTCATGTGCATGTCACATGCTTCTGGCATGTGACTTGCATGTGATTGACTTAAATTTCCTTCCAAAAGTAGATGACAATCATGTACACTTCCATTTAATTCATCATACATGAATAAGTCATGTGACAATCACATTTTGATTATTAACCATGCATGTAGAACATGTCATCTTAAATCACTTGTATCTTGAGTTCTACTCATCAAATTTTAGTGATCTTGGTATCAAATCGAAGCTCTTTTTATGCTCTTTCTAATAAATATGAAAAGTACTAGTTACTAATAACCATAAAATATTATTTTACCAATATCCATTCATGATTATCATTTCCTTACTTTTAGTGTGCGACCTTTTGGGTTCTTGACATGTTGGAAACATATGAATATATTATTAAAATTCATTTAATAACATCATATATAAATCATGAGTGGTTTCTAGTCACACATCATGACTATCCAAATGTCAAGAGGTCATTAGTTTGACTATAACCCTTCCACATCAGATTCCATGTAATAAACTCCTTTCACCATCCTTTATCTCATTTAGGTTTGAGTATGGATTAATGTCAACTCAATGCATGATCAAGTGTGTTAGATCATGCCCTAAAATTGATGTTTCATGTACCATAATATTTATTCCTAAAATGCCCTTATGAAACTCATTCATTAATAAACATTCTACTCTGGCCAGAGATTCCTAAATAAAGAACATTACATGAATCAATGAGATAAATCCCTATAATTGATCTAGAGTAGTGAATCCTTTATTGATAAATAAATACCTTTAACTACGTCACACTATATTCAACCTTTAAGTTATGAACGCCTCATATGGAGGAATAAAACATAGGAGTCAAAACATAGTGATCCATAATTAAGATAACCTTGTTATCTTAAATCTTAAGGATACTTGCACTACTGATATGAATGAGATATACTTCATAGACATAGATCAATCATCCATATGAAATCTCACCGGCAAGGCCTCTAATGAAACAGCCTCCCACTGCTCGTCCACATGTTCACTTTAGACAACTCTTGTCATGATGAATGAGAATCATCCCTAAAAGAAGTGTAACATGTGTTGATCTTAACCACATCAATAATATCCATTATTATTAATACATTGATCAGGGATAATTTAGATATTGAACATTTGCATACAATAAGAATCTCATTTCATAAACTTCTTTATGAATTCCTTTGTAATGTTCCAATATCTTGGAATTCATTATTTAGTTAATAACTTACTGAGTAAATTGAATAATGAATGATGCCTTTTATTGATAAATGGTTTAATATCAAACTACAATGAAACATGATACTCTAGAGCATACACTAACAGGTGCTATATGATAAATGCATAATAACAATATCATAAGCATACCTCATGATTAAAATATCTTTTCATTTATAAACATATCATACATCAAATTCTATATAAAATATGTTGATGCTTACTTAAATACTTACTATACCATTATATAAAAAAATACAAAATATTTTAAACATGAGTATTCTTTATAAAAATCACCATAATATATCATTAAAATGCCTTTTACACTCATAATATTGAAAACTAATGTAAACACTTAATCATAGTTCAAATATCATGGAACACTATTTTACATATTAATAATATCACCTACCTTCCATTGATGTCTGTAGAAAATACTTATTTCATGGTATGTAAGTCATCAATGTCAATTCTATCAATTAAATATTATAGTAATCATGACTATTCATAATCATAACCAAATGCATACATTTTTTTGCAAGTACTATTCTGATGAGCACTATTCTAGTGAGTACTATTCATAAGTTACTATTCATCAAGCCCATTATTCATAAGTTACCATTCATTGAGCCCATTATTCATAAGTTACTATTTAGCAAGCCCTATGGTGAAAATTTTTTGCAATATAACATTAAATGAAATCATAGTAACACTTCTGTATCATATTCTGCAATCGTAGTGAACCTTTGTCAAATAATATTAAGAACAATAACATGTTTTTATATAATGTCATATTACATTTACAATGGTCTGTTATCATGGATCAATAATAATTGAAAATTATATCATATAAAATCAATAATAATCATTCTCTATTCAAATCATAGCATAACTTCATCTTTGAAATAAATAGTTCATTGTATGCACTCATACCGTGCCTTTACTTTCACTTTGCCGTTACTTTTTCAACATAACATGGAATGTTATGAAAACATGAATATAAATACTATAAATAGTCATTTATGACTTCCTTTGCATATATTACTATATATAAGTCATCATGTATCTATAAACATCGATATATGTACACTTGTAGTGCACTTGTAATAACATTTTCTTTCATTTCATTGTAATTGAGGAATAATGCATGTTTATATGTATGTAATCATGCTATGCATTCTCCCTCTACTTTTCCTGTAACATTTCCTTTCATTTCTGTATGATTGTGCACAATCTCGTACTGGGTCCCTCTATGTACCGATACTCATATCCCGTAGGAGGGTAAACAAAACTGTATGGTTTAGTGAACTCATATTTTTGCTTCCTATTAGGAAGGTTACTGTATGATTCCGTTGAGGGAATCCATATTTTTACTTCCAATCAGGAAGGTTGACCCAGTACATTTTTATTTCATTTTATATCATATCATTTCTGTATTATTTCTCTCTTTTCCCACCTTATATCCTCTGTATGACGTGTCATGAATATGAATGTGCATGTAAATGATTCATAACATGATATATATACATTATGCTTAATGTCATTATGAACATGGAAATTAATAAAGTATAACATTAATCTTCTACCATAAATATTTATTAACAAACCACATTAATTGATATCTCATGAATAAAGAAATTATATATCATATAACATCTTTGTACGTGTGACAATTCACTTGCCGACATCATTTAATAGATTGGAATATCATAACATATAACCTATATAATCTGGCATCCATTTTCAATATAACAACTACTATTCAAAAGCATGACATATGTATTTACATGGAATAATATCATTTATGCTATAAATTTTCAATAATGCATAAAATGTCATTATAAAAGAATATTCATAATTCATTTCCTATGTAGACTCATCATAAGATATACTAAATATGGTAATTAAATAAATAAATAAATATAGTGTACTTATATTCATCTTTCCACTATTGATCGAGTTATCGATCGTGGAAATCTTAGATAGCACAAACTTGTCTAGATGATTAATATTCACTGTCATCGTTCCTTCGTTGAGTCTGTGACAAATTTCATTGTTCACTTAATTAGTAAAGCCATTGACATTTTGCATAAAGTTTCTCACCATTAAGAATTCATAAATATCCATTTCATGTAGTTATACTTCAATTTCTAATCATGACAGTCATATTTGCACATTTTCATGTCATAGCATTACATTCATTATAAGTAGTAATTTTATATGCTTTTTAGTTAATTAAGCATCTTGAACAAATTGTTATTTATCATGAATATTTAATCATCATTGAATTATTTTAGAACAAGTCATAAGTAATTACCCTTATTTATATCATTACACACCCATGCATTCAATTATAGATGCATATACAAGTCATGCATGTAATTCAGTCATCCTTAATGTCTTAGTCATTTTCACATTCATTAAGTATACTTAAATACCATTGAACTCCATTTGATAACATAATAAAACATTAACCTTTTTCATGTCTTAACTACTCCACATATTCAAGTACATGTACACATTTAAGTCATATATAGGCATTCTAGCATGTAGGTCATATATCTTGATCAATTCAACATATAAGGAACATTAATCAATCATGACTTAAACATAAGACATTAAGGTCAATTTATATCTCTAAGTGTATATACATGTGTATAACAATGAATAATGAGGTTTAGATATGAATAATTTTAAATTTAGAAGCTTGGAACATGCATT
>CANYBF010217773.1:0-12610 GCA_948192965.1 Dalechampia spathulata | reverse complement strand
TAAGGCGACGACACACAATCAAGCATATGAATACACATAGCACAATTCATAGAATACATTCACGAAACCATCAAGGCCCTTCATTCACATAGCATACCTCATAAACATGCATTCGCATTTCAACAACATCACATCAGTTATCTACATACACCTGTACATACACCCTAGCAATCATACATATACACGCAAACTACTAGGGTCCTAGACGCGGGTGTAACATTTATGATGTTTTTAATATAATTGGTATAATAAAATATGAAAATTTCTATAAGTGGATTTGATGATTATAAACTTGCTTCAAACGTAACAAATTTTAAAACATTTGCAGATGCCTTTTTGTACAGAGTAAAAGAAACTAATGTCTTTTATAAAACTATTTTTCAATATAATGTAAAATGAAAAATTATTTGTTCTCATAATGTGTTTTTTTAAAAAAAAATAAGTCCAACTACCTTTTGTCCTTGTACGAGAAAACATTTCACAACAAAATCCAAAATCAAAAATTTCAATTTCAATTTAATTGGTTTATTGGTAAATGAATATTTAGAAGTTTAATAAATTCTTGGAATAGTAAAATTAATACTATTTGAAAGAAAATTTATATTGATTAAGCATTTGTTTAATGGATGATAATACTAAAAGTACAGGTTTAAATAATATATTTGGATTGATTTCGTTTAAAAACATTTAAAATGAAGTGAACTAACTTCTAAAAAAATTTTCATTGATAAGGAGTACTTAGAGATTCATTGACTGAATGAAATATTTTAACAAATGAGATAGGAAAATTGATGAATAAGAGACTTAATAGAATTAATCAAGAAAGGTCTTTAAAAGTTTCAAAAAGACCCATAAAAAAAATTTTTAATTTGAGAAAAGAGAAAATGGTTAATTTTATTCCATATCCTAGAATTAAAGCAATAAATATGAATAATAGTGATTTAACCTAGATTCTTAAAAAGTCTTTAAAATTAGTAGATGAAGTTTCATTGCATATAGATTACAGATGTCACACCCAGCCCATACCCAGGAGGACATGCTCCTGTGACACAGATAGCGGCCCCCAGAAGAAGACCAGTGCCTGCACCACCAGGGATGCATCGTGCAGACGTCGTATGGGGACATGTTTCTAAGCGTAATGGTGGTCGTGCGATGGAAACAACGTGATGCGCAATCATATACCCAGGATCCACTCATCATACATCATACACTCAAGCAATATACAAAAACAGGCTATACTGTATTTCATATATACAAAACCTGTTATACAATAAGTGAGTGCGTACATAAAACCACCAAAAGCTGTACAATAAATACATGACTACTGCCACCCTAGCTACACAAACAAAAGGAGCCGGAGTATGCCTCAGAAGTCCCGTACCGAGTCGAGATCAATCCGTCTCAGCTGACGACCTCTAATCCTTCTCAGAACGCTCTCCCGTGGGCTCTGAACCTATGTTCATCAAATGACAAACGCTGAGATAAACTCAGTGGTGCTAGAAACACAAATAATCAACCATGAAACATATAGCAATTCACCGTAAACATCATAACAGAGCATTACAATCCTCTCATCTGATGCAATGCAAATGTCAATGTTCCTATCATTCTCCCTCATCATTCTTTCCCTCATTCACTCTTGTTTTCCTGTTATTGTGCACATTCCTTTCGCACACGCTGGATCCCGATAGGTACCGGTACTCATCTCCTGTAGGAGGCCATTTAACTGTTGAGTGCTTTGCACTCGATACTCATCTCCCATCTCAGGAGGTTATATATATAATGATCCCCGAAGGAATCCCATTCATTATTGATCCAGTGTGCCCAGAGCTGAGCTCTGCCCTCATTTCTCATTTTCTTTACTCTCTTTCTTTCCTCATCAATCACCTCCATGCATGTCAGCATGTCATTAATCTTAATTTATCATAAACATGAAAGCTAAGATAATTCATCATATTAACACGTAAGGAAAACATCAATCTAAGCATTCCAATCATAACCATGCATATAGCACGCCTCAATCAATGAAATACAAGACAGAAACACAAGCCTAAACTTGGTTCAAGTCTTCCGGCAATAGAAACGAGTCGATAGTGGCTTAAAACATAAAACTAGCACTAACAAAAAGCATCTAGCACAAACCTGAAAATCAAGCTACTTCTAACAATAGCCGGTGATCTTGTCTCTAATCGTGTCTAGCTTCTATCTCGCGTTCCTGGATGCTAAGGATGTTTAGAATTGATAAAGGGAATATTTGGTAGGGTTTAGGGTGTTTAACTTAGGAAATAAGGAAGGAAACTTAAGAAAAACCATAGGTTTCTAACCCTTAAAAGTCAAATTAAACGTCACGTACGGCCGTACAGAATTGGTACGCCCGTACCGACCCTAAACTCCTGACAAACCCAATTTCCTGTGAGCAACGGTACGCCTGTACCCCCATTTGGTACATCCGTACGTACTCAAAGTTACTGACAAACTAAAATTCCTGCGAGCTCACGTTCGGCCGTACCGCCCTTTGGTATGCCCGTACGCCCTCCAAGACCTAAAATCCCTGTATTCCCCTGTCTCGTACGACCGTACGCCCAATCCGTACGCCCGTACCACATCCTAAAATCACATAACATGCCTTTTGGCAAGCCTAACCTCATCCGTACTGTCCCAAACCTCCTTGCTAACCCTAAACACACTTCTGAAGCATACCTAATCACAGATACAAGCCGTCCCTCATCCAACCGAGAAGATACGCTTCTAAATAAGGCGACGACACACAATCGAACACATAAATTCATCCATATCAATTCATAACAACACATTACACACAAGCATAAAACCATTATCATTCATTCAACCACATCACATGGAGATAAAGCAATCCTACCATTTAGCTACACATACACGCACATAAATGCATAACTCCTAGGGTCTCTAATGTGGGTGTAACAACAGAACCTTTAACAAACCTGTATCTATGAAGAAGACTATATATAAGCTTAATTATCCCTATAAGATGAAAGTAGAATTAATACATAAAGATAATCCTTTAAGGCCTACAATTGGTTTAACAATTCTTTTCAACTTAAAATATGAAAAATATGCATAAGAAAGAATTGATGAATATATAACCATAATAAAATTTACTATTAAATATGATGCATATGCCCTTGCTAGAGCTTATGAATTATGCAGAAACAAAAGCAATAGAGATAGAGAATGAATGTTTATCTCAAATTGATTGATTTTTCATCCTTGAATTCGAATGCTTTTTTTTCCTTCTTTTGCTTTTACGTTTTCTTTTTGGTAAAAGAGAAGAACATGAATGAGGAAGAGGAGAGTCAGAACATGAGTTTTTATAACCTAAAATTAGGTTATAATTAAAAGGAAGGCTTTTGTGGTAACTAGGGTTGATATGTTAGCTTATGTGTCATGCAATATAAGTTTGATTTAATCTAGTTAGCATATGATGTGTCCAACATACCTAAAACCCTAATGTGTCATGTGATAATCACATGACCCTCATCCTTCACTTTAAGTCATGCATTTTTAAGTCATGTGACACATGCATATGTATAATCACGCGCATGGCACGTGCATTACATATGCAACCTTAAATCATGTGTTTTTGGAGTTCTATTTATCATAATAACATGATCTTAGTATCAAATCAAAGTTTTTTTCATGCTTTATCTCATAGATATGAGAATCTAAGTTATATCATAACCATGAAATAAATCTCATATTGAATCAACATTCATTCTTTATTTTTGATTCTCTAACTTTTATTTATGATCTTTTAAATTTTTAACATGTTGGTAACATATTATAATATTATTAAATATTATTTCATAATATCATATATAAGTCAAGAGTGGTATCTAGTAATACATTATGATTATCCAAATGTTAGAAGGTCATTAATTTAACTATAACCCTTTCATATCAAATATTTCTATAATAAACTCTTTTTATCATATTCTATCTCGTTTAGGTTTGAGTATAAATGAATGTCAACTCAATACATGATAAAGTATGTTAGATCATGCCCTAAACTTGATATTTTATATACCATAATCTTTATTCTGAAGATGCCTTTATGAATCACATTCACCACTTGACATTCTACTATAATCAGAGATTCTTGAATCATAGATTACTACATGAATCAATGAAATAATTAATATAGGGTGGTAATCCTTTATTAATATAAAAATATCTTCAACTATTTTATACTAGATCTAATCTCCCAACTATAAATGCCTCTTAAGAAGGAATAAAACACATGAGTCAAAGCACAGTAATTCATAGTTAAAATAACATCAATATCTCAAAGTCCAAGGATACTTGCACTACTAATATAAGTGAGCTCTACTTCATAAACATAGATTAATTATGCATATGAAATCTCACCACCAAGGTCTCCAATGAACCAATACTATATTGTTTATCCACATGTTTACTTTAGACATCTCATGATATAGTAAATAAGAATAACCCCTTAAAGGAAGTATAACATATGTTGATCTATCTGTACTTGTTAATACTGAGATCATAGATAATTTATATATTGAACATTTGCATACAATAAGAATCTTATCGTATAAACTCTTTATAAATTTCCCTTATGTTATTCCAATATCTTAGACTTCATTATTTAGTTTAATATTTCTAGTAAACAAGTATAATAAAATATTACACTAAGATCATGAATAATGCCTCTTATTGATAAAATATTTAATATAAAATTACATACATTACATGATACTCTAGAGTATACACTAACAAGTGAATCCTCAAAAACATGATAAGCATAACTTGAAGATGAAATGGAGGATATACAACGAAAGTAAGTCTATTAATAAGGCCTTTCATATCGAGGCATTCAAGGAGGTTCTAGGAAGAGTAGCTTACAACCTAAACTACTTAATCCTAAGAGATTGAAGAATGTTCATATCCATATGATCTAGTGATTTATTGGTTGCTAAAGACCAAAGATTTGAAATAAGATGATAACAAGTAAGAGATCTATACTTAAGACTAGAAGTCAAAGATCCTAGTTTGAATTTCTAAGCTAAAATGTTTGAGCTTTGGAAGAAGGTTGTTGATCACAAAGAAAAGTGTCTTGAAACATAAATGAAGAAAGAGATGATAGAGAAAATGGAGGAGATGGACCTCAATGTTGTCATATCTAATGCATATTGATGTGTTGGTAGCAAATGTACTGTGAGTCAGGTAAGATAAGACGGAATCTTATCTCTTCAAGAGAGGTGGTTCTTGTTAATTCTCTAGTTGTTATTATATGTATATTGCTTCAAAGATTCTTGCATATGAGTAAAGCTGAAAATAATTCATAGACACCAGTTGTTATCATTTTATTTTGTAAGCTTGTATGTATTATCAAGATTCTTAATAAAAGTGGGGACTCTACTACCCACTATTAATCAGAAGTATTTACTTTTTAGATTCATGAAATGATATCTATTATCAACCATTTTAGAATTATTATATCTACTTTTGAGCTGATAAACTACACTAGAGGCACAAACTTCATATATATGAACCCTTGAGCTCATTGAGTAAGGGGGAAGAAGTATCAAGACAAGAAAATATTTTAAAGTTCTTTAAAACTTAAAGTGTGTTTTCAAATGTTTTAAAACTTTTAATTTGTTTTGAAATATTGGTTAACTTATTTTATGTAATCTATTGTTGAAAAGTTCATACATTAATAGATTTTACTAGTATTCAAACTGTTAGATGTTTAATACAAAAAATTATAGAAGCAAGTGTTTTTGTATTTAATGAACATATAGAAAATTATAATTAGTATTGTGATTGTAGAGTTTGAAAGAACTTTGAGCTTCATAAATCAAATAATTGCTTTTTAAAATTGAATTCTTGCTTCTGATATGTGTTAATTAAGATATCTCTAAAACAGTTTTGATTTTTGAAACAGTGCTCAAGTCCCAACTATGAGTGAAGAAAGGGCAATTGAAGCATAAAATAACTTTTATCCTTCTGTGAAGTTGTCGATGATGGGCATAGTAAATTTTTTGTATATGGAAATTTTTTTCAAAATTTTTGGGTTGATCTGTAAAACAAAGGTAAGGGCCTAAAAGAAAGTCATTGAATTATAATCATAAAAGTGCTTTTGTTTGCAAGAACATAAGTAAAATGCATTCTATGGTTATAATTGGCATGTTTGCACAAGTCATGTAATGATAGATAATTATCCTCATCCTTATTGTTTCTATTTAGATCATGAGATAGATAATGATCCAATAATAGGATTGTTAAATTTTATTATTAATTGTATAAATTCATTGAATGAGTCTATAGAAAAACTAAATATAAATTTGAAAAAGTTTTTAAAACATTTAAATGAATTGACTCTAAGCCAAAATGAGTTTATTTTCTTAAAAATAGAGCACTTTCAAACTCTATTACTAATTCTCGTTATTTCATTTAATACAATAAACTGAAAGATTCTAGTAATACTAGAAAATATTTTGAAAATTAAATAGTAAATCTTGATGATCGTTGAGTAGGTTTTAGGTTCCATCTTTATAAGGGCAAACTTATTTTAGTGATATCAAAGCCTTCGGGTTAATTAGAATTGAAAAAATTTGTAACTTCTTTGATAAATTAAAAGTGATGAATGATAAAAAAAAAAAATAGATGTCATATAACTTGTAGTGACTTATTTATATATTTTTTTCAAATAAATAACTAAAAATAAAAAAGAAAATTTTTTTGCATAATTATAGTAAAAATGACAATATAAATCACTCTCAAATAAGGATAAGAGTAATTATTAGAAAATAATTAGGGAACTACATTAAATAGATAAATAATTTAGAAATCATATTATTTATATCTTTGACTTTTTTGAATATGGTTTTCATGTGTATATTGTGATGAAGTTTAATGTATGGTTGAACAAGGAAGATCCTTAAATCAAACTTGGCATTTCGATTTCCTTAAAAAGGTTGACTATTTGCCCAACTCAATCCAAAACACATTTTAGTTTGATTCAACGCTTCTCAATTTAATTCAATCCATTAGATATTGGTATTTTCAATATATTTTTTCATTTTACATAATTATTTTTAAAAAGTATTCAAATATATTAAAATAAATCAAGATAAATATTTGATTTGATTTTATCTATTTTTTATATTTGATTGATTCCATTTGATTATTCTTAAAAAATATTTTGATTTTTTGATATATTCATTTTTGTTGGAAGTTTAATAGAATATATTATTAAATAGATTATTTAATATTTCATTTAGTTTTAAATTAAAAAATTCAATAAATTAATTCTTTTTATTTTATTTTTTGAGATTACTCTTATCATGTAAAAACAAACAAACAAAATAACTCATAATGTTAATTTATTGATAATTATTTTTAACTGATAGAAAATAAATAAAAGTCAATTAATATATAATTTCTCAATATAATATATTTTAATTATTAATATCTAATTAATTTCTTTGAATCGAATTAATTTAGAGCCAATTTTTTAAGGTTCAAGTAAATGTGGGGGATGAGCATCAAAACTGAATGCAAAACTAATAATAGGGAAACACAATCCAGAACCAGGATTAGGAAATGACAATAAAGCCCTTTGCATGATAGAAAAGAGTACGGATTTACCTCGAAAGGAATGTATAAATTTAAAGGTAGTGATTAAGAGATGATGCATTGATAAAATTAAATTTTAAAATAATTTTAGTAGATTAATAAAATTAGAATATTAATTTTAGTAATTTAAAATAGTAAGTAACTAAAAATAGAGAGAAGAGAGAAGAATAATAAACACGATGATTTATAATAGTTCAATCTAAATGTGTACATTTTCTCTTTCAAAGTTAATATTTTAAGCCTTCATTAGATTAAGTTTCATTATAATAAATTTTCAAATGCTAGTTCGAAATCTTTACGATCATAAATTTTTAAGTTTAACTTAAAAATTTTAAGTTTAAAAGGTTAATTTGAAAACCTTTACCAAGTGATTCAATATCACTTGTCTCATAAATCAATATAAGATGCTTGTAAATTCTCTTAAAAATAATAAAATAAAATTCTCATAACCTAATATAAATCCTGAGAATAGATATTCGATATGAAACTCTTAAATTTTTAGATATGTTAATGAAATATTTAAGTTGTTTGCTTGTTGTTTTATGTTCTTTGCTCGTGTGTATTTAAAAACTCAAATATTTATACTTAAAATATAGTTGTTATAATCCATAGAAAATATAGAGTTCAAATAAATTAACATTCTAAAGTCTATTTGAAAATAATTTCTGTTACATAAATAGATTTGATTTTTAAAAAATTAATTATATTTAATTCACTAAAAATGATTTAGTAAATAATTAACATTTGTTAAAACCATGCATTAGTTTAGATAAAATAATTTTCCATTATAATCCAAAGTTAATACCACAATAATTTCTATACCTTTTAATAAAAAGGGCTGATATTACCAAATATTATATTATATATCCATGATTATCATTTTCATAGGATAATTTTTAATCGAAAAAATTATTTTCACTTTTATGAAAAGTACTTATGATAATTTATAAAAGCAATTTCTAATAAAAAATATTATTTTCAACTCAAATTAATTTAATTAAAATACTTAAATAATATTTTATTAATTTTTATTATTCATCAAAATTGAAAATATTGGAATGGTTTGTTAGGTAAGTAACAAAAATGCCGTAGACATGATGTACTATTTGGATGTATGAGTTGGGCGGTGATATAGAAGGGCCTGCAACCGGCAGGGTACCTAAATTAACACTTTCAGCGACAAAATCAGCAGCTTGGTTACCACACCCCTCAATATGATTAATCTTGCAAAAAGGCGTAACTTTAAGCTGTTCAAAAATGGATGTAATAGTTGCTACTGAGTCCCACGGAATGAGACGCTGAGGATCACGAATGACATGAACCAACAGGAGGCAGTGGGTTTCAGAAATAGCATCAACTGCTCCCGATAGACTGCTTGATACAGAGCCAAGGCTTCCTCCAGGAAAATATTGCTACAGTGTCGAGTAAAGGCAAGACCACGAATCAATCTTCCTTTGTTATCTCGACAAACAGCTGCTATTATGCAAGTTGCGATTGAATTAAATTTTAATTTATAAGTAAGTGTTGTTAGATATAATGTTTTATTAGTTATGATAATATGAGATTGATAAAATAATTCATGGTTAATTATAAGCTATTAACATGTATCATTTTTATTTACTTATGATTATATTCAATGGGTAAAAAGAATCATAATTAGTTGGTAATTATGAAAATGTGATTTAGGAATAATATTAAAATTAAAACTATTCTTATAAACAAAATGGTGCTTTGCCAACATACATCATGGTTTAGTTTATTCCTTTCATTCTGGGACGACGGGAGGATCCATTTGAACCTTTCTTTTTCATGCTTTTCCTGCCATTATTCAGAAAGCATGTGATGCAGCTAGTTTGACCAAGATCTCCTAATTGTACACAGTTTGCAAGAAGAGTCATCATCTTGGGCCAGATAATTCCATGGCAGATAGAAGCTCTGTTGAATCAGCAATGTAACAAGAAAAAGATTGAAGGCAAATTCCAAAATCCATTGCACAATTCTCTGCTTCCTGCCATTGGCTCCACCTCTCTGCCAAACCATAACCTTCAACCATTCTCGTTACTTCAGACATCTTTGGCCTGTAAAATGGGGAGCGTTGTGTGCATAACAGTGCGACTTTGATTAATTGCTCCATTTCAGCTTGTGAATAATTTCCCAGGAGATCAGAATCGGCCAGCTCCTGTAACTTGTTCTCTCTCAGGAGAAGTTTTACCTGCGGATAACAATCAATCACGTTATTTTCATTCGCTTACACAATAAATGATCGCATCGTTTCCTTGAGAACACGTATTTAGACAAATGGTAGAATACATACCCAATCAAGCAGAAAAAGATCATATTGAGCTGCAATCCAGGTAAGATCAAGAGCTCTCTGTCCAGTAACAAGTTCCAGAAGCATAATTCCATAGGCAAAAACATCGGTTTTTTCTGAACAAAATCCAGTGCAGAGGTATTCTGGAGCTATGTGACCTGCTGTACCACATACACCAGTTGTGACATAGGTGTCATCATAGTCCATTAGTTTAGCGAGCCCAAAATCTCCGACAACAGCTTCAAAATCGTCGTCAAGCAAAATATTTGCAGCTTTTACATCACGGTGTATGATCCTTGGGTTACATTCATCATGCAAATACGCAATACCCCTTGCAGATCCCAATGCAATTCGCTTTCTGGTTGCCCAACTAAGTGCAGGTTGTGATTCAGGTCGCTCTGCAATCAATGCATCGCAGCAGAACAGCTTGAATGATTTGTATAATGAAAGGGTACAAGTGTGCAAAAAACTGAGAGAAAGGGTAGCTAATTATACCTCGTAAGTGTGAGGCAACGCTTCCATTAGCCATGTAAGGATAAACAAGAAGCCTTTCAGATTGTGTCATGCAAAACCCACGTACTCTGATGATATTTCGATGGTTGACCATGTTGATAACCTCTGTTGTTAATTGAAATTGAACTTCGCCACCAGGTATAGTGGGCTGTCTTTCCAGTCTTTTTACAGCAATCAGCGAACCGTCATTCAACAGCCCTCTGTAAACTTTTCCGAATCCGCCTCTGCCAAGGAAGTTTTCATCGCTGAAATAATTTGTTGCAAGCTGCAATTCCTCCAGTGAAAATCCTCTAAGTTGACTCATATCAGAATCCGGATCAGGATGAATTTTTGAACCCTCTTCTGCAGCAAGAAATTAAACAATTGATACTAAAAACAAACCATCCATCATTATTTCAGTTTACTTGATATTTAGGTAAGAGACTAACCAAAGGATAAAATTAGAGGCTCCCTATAGCAACAGCAAGAGAAGCGCATTGCAGAAGGAGGGACGGATCCACCTGGCCAGGCTCTAATGGTCCTTGTGAATTCTGGTTTCTGCAGAGGAATTTGTATCTGTAGTCATGGTTGACTCCAAGTCTTCGCTCCAAGCATCTAGCGTTAACTGTTATACCTAAAGTCCAAAGGAAACCATGAAGCACGAAAACATGTAACGTGGAGGATGAGGATATAAAGACTGGAAAATAGACTTTGACGGACTGCTTTTTAATATCATATTAATTTATTTTTCACCGGGTACAAAAAGGTATCATCGTTTCTTCTTCCTGCAAATTTCATTTGATGAATTTACGTGATGCTTCTCTTTTCTTCCCTCTTGACTATTCAACCCCAACACCAAATTCAAAAGCAGGGCGGGACCTATTTAGATTGGTAATTTAATGAACTTTGACGTATTGGACGGTTTAAATCCCCCTAGAGAAACTGTGAAGTTCCCTGTTGATTTTCTTTGAGAAGTGAGTTTTGTAATTATGTTGACTAGTGTATAATTGTAACCGGTGTAATTAGTGCTCTATAGAATGTCATCTGCATGAAGATATGATGATTAGTTGTATATGCTTGATAAGCTTATTCTCGCTGCGCCGTTTGCTTCCCCCATATGAGATGTTTGGGTTCAAACAGACGAACAAAAAAGCAACTTGGTGCATCCCGGAACCCACCTACCAGCTGTCACGGGTTGAATATGAGACAATGCTTAAGGATCCGTACGGCGCTCGTATTCGGACACTACCTTCAACAAGCCAGCCGATTAATTATACCTACAGGCACAAAATGATGTTAGCTCCTTTATACATGATTGTCATAATTTTAGGACAAGCACATCTAAGCATATCATAGACAAGCATCACATGTAGCATAACATTCATCCCACAATCACAGCAAGGCACACATAGCATTGGCACATAGAAGAATAATGGGACATGGATGAATAAGGCTACTTCTGTTATTGATAAACACTAGATCACAAGTACTTAATTTACATACTCTATGACTAGCTTTTTGGAAATAACAATAACATAAATTCTTTTCAATCCCACTCTACCCATTTCATTTTATTTTTACATAAAAACCATATCCGTCACACTCTCCCCCACTCAAAAGGTTGATGACCCCGTCAACTGTCTTCTCTCATAGTCTTCAAGCAAGCCCTTGAATGCTTGGAGTGCTTCTGCTCTTTCCCAGCTAGTCTCTTCTTCTGGTTCATCCTTCCACTTCACCAGATACTCTCTATGCTTGCCGGTGATATTCATGCGTGAAGTCAGAATCTCAGCTACTCTCTTTGATGAAGTCTTCATCTGCATCTTTATCATCGCTGGTCTGGTGGATGTGTTGCGAGTCTCATCTTCTTTATCAGCATGGTGCGGCCGTAATAAGCTCACATGGAAAACAGGATGCACCTTCATCCACTCTGGCAACTGTACTTTGTAAGCTGATGCCCCCACTTTAGCTAGAATGGGTACCGGTCCTTCGTATTTTGGTATCAGCCGTCGATCCTTGTTCTTCGGTCTGATTTGCTCTGGTCGCAAACGTACTAGCACCTGATCTCCTACTTCAAATTGTACCGGTCGTCACTTGGCATCTGTATGTTTCTTCATCCTCTGTGATGCTCTTTCTAAATGTGCTCGTGCGGTCTCTTCATTCTGTCTC
>CANYBF010217760.1:0-14880 GCA_948192965.1 Dalechampia spathulata | reverse complement strand
TTTTCCTCTGTTACTTCTCTATCACTACACACTTAACAAACATATCAAATTCTACTAATTCAAAGCATAAATGTAATCAACATAAGCATTAAACATCAAGTAAACACAACTAATTAAACATAGAATTTAACATACATCAGGGTCCCACCAGGTGCCATGGTGGGCCCTACCAGTTCTGAAATATTCTACGTACTAGAATACACAAAGGAAGACACAGAGGCCTATGTGAATAATCGGGGTCGATATCGGGGACTAAAACCGAGCCGAATCAATAGAAACTCGAAATTGCACGAGTGTGAAAAGTCAAGGTCAACAATTGCATATCCAATATCAATGTAAAATAATTACATATTCACAACACTTTGTGTTATAGAGCTTGAGTCAATAGCAATGGCACAAATATGAATCTATAATCATCCAAAGTATTCATATATCGCATAGTCATTATTAGTAATAATAATTAAATACATATAATATTTTACATTACAAAGCTTGAATCATCAAGCCTTTTATTTTATTTATAATTTCATTCATGATATAACTATTATTAGGCACTATGTAATCTACATCCTTCATTATTGTCTTCTGAATACAACTATATAAGTTAAAAGTAGCTTTAGACTAATAAATAGATAATCATTATTTGAAAGTATTGACTAATAAACATAAATATAATCAATACTATCTACATTTCTAAAATGTAACAAATGTATAGTGTGTATCAAACCATTATCATTATAATTGACATGCATGCTTGGGTATTTTATTTATTCCCATTAGTAATAGGTGTAATTTAGTTCCTATCATTGGTCATTACTTCATGACTTATGTCCATATATATAAGGCATCAATAACATTAATATATAAGTGAATAATCTTCATTATAATTAAGGACGTCAATTCATACAAATACATTAGCCATTACGCTCATTAGGCATTCATAACTTGAATTGAATTACCAAATAGATGATGAACAACCATATAGATAGTAACTCATAATCTTATCATACAGTAATTACCTCTAAATAAACTATACACTTACCTCTTAATCTCTTATATACATAAAGATTTAATAGTGATTACGCACATACTCGATTGTAATTATACACCTTTATGAAATATAATGATAGTATATTATAACAAATCATCTGTATGTTTCCTTTATGCAATCAATACAATTCATCGGTTAATTTTATTTATAAGTAATCATTAATAGAGACAAAAATAATCAATAATAAAAATATTAATAATAATTCTACCAAATTCATTTATAAATAATTAATAACACAGATAGCCATAATCAATAATAAAATATTAATAGATGATTTTATCATAAACCATTTATCTTTTGGATAAGCCTTTAATCACAATTCCCAGTACTAAGCATCACCTCGTAACATCATATCAATCTATACACATAACCTTATATAGTTATATGTAACTAATCTGATACTTATTTCTCATCTCTTTTCAATACAATCTCATTCTTGATGAATAATTATCAAGTGAATAAATAGAGAAGATTAAACTACTAATTATGCCATAAAATAAAATAAAATGATAGTTCCAATCAAACATGTCATTTAACATTGTATAGTAGCTAGTACATCTATTAGGTGTTTACAATTTTTTTTATATATTTATATATATATATATATATAGTAAATTTGAACTCATCAGGATCCCACCTCTAGATGAATTATTAAATTATGAATAATTAATAGTTAAATTATAAACCAAAAATATTATTATCATATGTGTAACTTTGAACACGTCCTCATATACCTGCTAATTCTATTTATAGAATTGAAAATAAATAGGTACAAACTTGTTTTTACTTTGTCCTTATCCATACATGAGGTAAAGATAATGATCCTTCTATCTTCCCTACTTGACATGTCAAGTTCTTGATATTTTAATCATAAATATTATATAAATACATTAACATTTGCATTTACATGTATAATGCATATATCCTTCAATTTTCATAGTTTAAGAATACTTTATATCAATGGTTTAATAGTAAACCATGAATCTGTATACTACTTTTTTGTACCAGTTGCATTTTAATTCTTTATTATCCTTAACCAAATAAGTTAATATAATAATTCAATTCACAACATAACTCAACACTTATCAATTCTTATCTCATTTGATAACTTCATTTTAATCTACCCTTCACTTGCATATAAATGTATACAAGTTATGTTATTTGGTCTATTTCAACATCATCTTCTCATGAATAAATAACTATAATATTTATTTTTCTATTTTCTATTGTATACGTATTTAGCCAAATCATAAGTCTTAATATTTGTTTAGTCATGTTTAGTCCTTATATCAATATGTATACTTAACTTAATTAGTAACCAATATCTAGCATATTTTTGAATAATAACATACACATATGAATTCATTTTATCTTTGGCAGGTTATTATCAAGAATCAACTAATACATTCGATTCCTCTTTAATTATCTATACATTTATCCTTATTAATCATATGTTAATTACATGATCCAAATTTTTTATAAATGAATTATATATAATGATTTCATACATAGACTATGTCATAAAAATAAACACCTCCAGCTAAACTCTAAAATGTGTTGATTACGTATTCTTATTATAACACCAATTTATGATAAATGAGTTTTTATTCTAATAAGGTAACCATTACAACACTTAGACTTGATAATTCTACACCCAATCACTTAGTAAGTCTTTTTTGTAACTATTTATATACACATAAAGCATGTTAAGATACAACGGTTTCCATCTTATACTTCCTAGAGGCTAACACATACACCAATTCCATAATGACTCCTTGGGTGGAGGGTATCAAGCTACTCATTTAGTCAAAAAGGTATTCAATTTAGAGCATTAATTTAACTCCATAATTCAATCAACTTGCATCATACACCATCACTTATAACCAAATGGTTTATGTGGTCTAATACTATTTAAGATTTATGTATGGTTTATTACATGCATAAGTCTTACTTATTAATATAACTTACACTAAAGGTTGAATGAATATTATCGAGCCTAATAGATTTTTCTACCTCATTCACATGTAAGAAGAGAGGTATACATTCATTATATACAATCAATTTTCTTCTTGTACAGTAACTACATGTACCACCTGTTGTATGTATTTAATGGCCTCCTTTAGCTGCTTTACCTAAACAACCCCTCTTCCTTGATTTATAAGTATCTTTGGCCAATATTTCTATATTATATATGTTATCCTTCTTACACGTTGGATCACATATAATACATGACCATGTATTAGTTTTAAAATAAATAAAGTTAAGATTCATACAGCTTGTGGTTCAGTAACAACTTCTATTTTTTCACAAGTAACAATTATTCTAGTTCAAGAATGTGCTTCTCATGCATACACAACCTAACATTTTAGACATTTATTACTCCTAATCAGGGGCATTAAACCTAAACATTTCCTTGACTTATAACCTATACCAACGGAGGCAAATCTACAAGCTCAATAATCTGATTGTATCTGCATTTTATGGAGGATTTAGTCAATTTATATAGTAGTAAAACTGCTAATTATTCTTAAGATAATAAAGGTTTAGCCATGCGTGTTAATTTAGCTTGACCTTTCATCATCTGCTACTTCTCTCCTAAGAAAATGTTTTTAACATTGACTTAAATTCCCCTCACCAACATCAAAGTAAAAGTGGACCATATTAAGGCTAAAGCAATCTTATGTTAAACTGTACCCAGAGTTAAATTTTCTTTACTTCAAGATTCTAGTGAGAGATCTCTCTCTCCCTGAGTTTCTTAAATTCTCAGTTTATTATCTTTTTTGCAAAAATTCATACTTTCATATATATATATATATATATAAGAGGATTTACAGTAACTTTAAATGCTAAGTAATTAACATCTTTCATGTTAACTTTTAGCTTATGCATCTTTAAGGTTTAAATCAATTAGATTTCCAACATTGCCATGTTTCTTTACCAGTATTTCCATTTTCCTAGTTTGCTATACTTATCTTTATATGCATAACACAACATAATTCTAACCCTTTATAACTGTAAATGAATTCTTTATATACTACTTAAGGACATCTTATCAGTAAAGCATAATCAATGATCATTAACTCTCTATTCAGCCTCACGATGGAAGTACATCCTCTTCTAACTATTTATTCTCATCAATCCATGAATGGCATGACATCTTAGTAGCTTTCTTATATTATTTTCAAGATATATACATTCCAACAGTAGTATACATATCAATTGCTACATTTGAATTATTTTACTATCATTATATTAATTAGATCAATTGGTAGAAATAAAGTAGTAATGAATTGTGATATTATGATTATTTATTTGAAAGTTTATTAATATTTTGAATACGCTATTGATAATGGAAAGATATATAAAATAGCTATATAATATATCATCAATATATGCATAAAAGCATTACAACATAAAACATGCATTACATTCATTGCATGACATGAAAGAGATATAAATGGAGTGCTAGTATATTTATATAAACTGATAATTGATAAGAGTTACAATGTGAGTTAAGTTTAGTTCCCTCCTCAATGGTAGCTTGAGTTTTGTTCCTTACCAATTATGCACAGTATAATGATATGATTGTTCCTAAGGTAGGTTAAGTTTGGTTCCCTCCTCAATGAGCCATGTGGTAAATTATTAACCATGAGGTAGGTTGAGTTTGGGTCCCTCCTCAATGAGTCACATGGATATATATGTATAGAAATACAATGAAATGAAATAAAGAGGGAAATGCAAAACAATTGCATTCAATGATTCATATAACATAACATTGTTATATTACTCAGATGAAATGATAGAGGAAATTGGAATGTAATGTATTTGCAATCATTGACACATATATTACTTAATTGCTATCTTGTGAATAAAAATGATGAAATGATACTAATAGCGAGAATATCACACATTATCATCATCATCATCATCATCATTATTATTATTACTATTATTACTATTATTACTATTATTACTATTATTATTATTATTATTATTATTATTATTATTATTATTATTATTTTGAGATATATGCAGGTAGTAACAACATAGAGTTTAGCCAAAATTAATATGAATTTCAAGTGATATGGATATATAATAATGACTTTGCTATTAAAAAATATTTGAAATACTTACAAGGACTTATATTTTTCATTGTATTCAATCTATGATTGTTATTACTTTAAGAAATTATGATTTAAATTTTATTATACTTCTTATTGAGCACCACTGAGTTTTGTACTCAACGTTCATCCTTTGATGAACACGGATGAAAGTACTTCAAAAGAGCATCTAAATCAATTAGGCACTAGTGTAGTCAAGATACTTTAGCTTTAGTCTTATCTAAATCAATAAGGCACTACTGTTTGCATTTCACTACACTAATATATGAAGTTAAATGCAAACAGTATATAGCATAAATGATGCATGAAGAATGATGAATACTTATATACCAAAATGTTAAAAATTAAAGAAAAATGCAAGTGAATGACACACATAGGTATCAACATGAAACTTTAAACACAATTATGGAATGTATATACTAATGAGTTCTACACCTAGATGCAGTTTATAAGCAAACATATTATTTATGATAACTTAGACTTAAAATAAATTAAACAAGACATGAACAACCGAATTACTCCTAAACATTCTAAACATAAAAGTTAAACAATAGAACAACAAACAAATAAAGATAAAATCATAATCATAAATAACATGTACACATTAAAACATATTAAACATGCTAATATTACGACCATCACCTTAACCCCAAACTTAAAACCTCATTGTAGGATTAGATTAGAGAAAGAATATACAACTACCTTCTCTGGTTCAACCCCTCTAATGTAACCATTCAAGTGATGACCATTAACTTTGAAATGACCACCTTTATCATTTTCAAGCTCAAATACACCACAAGGAAGAACTTATACTATAGTGTAAGGCCTTGACCATCAGCTTCTTTAACTTGTACAAAAATTGCTTCAGCCAAGAGTTAAAATATAGAACCTTTTGCCCTTCTTCAAACTTCCTTTTTACAATATGACAATCATGCCAAGCTTTATTTTTTCCTTATAAAAATTAGCATTCTCGTATATTGTAAGGTAAAGCTCTTCTAACTCATTATGCTATAATTATCTTTTATTCCCAACTTTAACAAGATCAATGTTCAACTTCTTGATTACCTAGTAAAACTAGTGTTCTAATTCTACTAGAAGATGACATGCCTTGCTATATAATAATCAAAATAGCATTGTACCAATTAGTGTCTTATAAGCTATTCAATAAGCCTAGAGAGCATCATTCAACTTCATACTCAAATCCTTTTGAGATGAGTTTACTATTTTCTCTAAAATATTCTTCAATTCTAAGCTGGATATTTTCACCTAATCACTCATTTGAAGATGATATGAAGTGGTACCCTTATGTATAATACCATACTTCATCAACAAACTCTCTAATGGCTTATTATAGAAATAGGTTCCCTTATCACTAATTAGAACAACAAGTCCCAAACTAACTAAAAATGAATTCTTTAAGAATTATATCATCACTTTAGCATCATCAATTGGACTCAAAATTGCCTCTACCCATTTAGAGATGTAGTTTATACACACCAATATATAGTAATTATTTTTCAAAGACAGGAAGGGTCCAATAAATTTGATCCCTTATACATCAAATAATTCAACCTCTAAAATCTCTTTCAAAGACATTTCATGTTTTCTTCTAAGTCCGCTACTTTGTTAGTATCTATCATAAGTCCTTGCAAATGAATATGTGTTCTTGAAAAGACTCAACCAATATAATATTCTTTGCAACACCTCAGCGGCTATTTTCTAGCCACTCATATATCTACCATATAGAGATGAATAACAAGCTATCAAGATTCCATAAAATTCTTCATCAAGCACACACCAATAAAATAACGTATCAGTACACTCCTTGAATAGAAAAGGTTCATTCTATAAATAACTTTGACTATGTGGAGAAACCTTTTCTTTTGCTACCAGTTATAATCCAGTGGTAGAACATCATAAACAAGGAAATTGATAATACTTGTAAATTATGGCACCAACCAATCCACCATACATAAGCTCTCATATGAAAACTCCTCCCTAATAGGCACCTTATTCAATGAAGATTCATCACCAGCTCTGATATAAGATAAATGGTTCAATACTTTATTTTCTACACCCTTCTAGTCCTTAATTTCAATGTTGAATTCTTATAGGAGTATAACCTATCTGATCAACCTCAATTTAGCATTATTTTAGTTTACTAAATATTGGATCGCTAAGTGTTTTATATAAATCATTGTCTTGGATCCTACAAGATATTATCTGAATTTATCTAGGGTAAATAAAATTACAAAGAACTCCTTTTCTATAGTAATGTAATTAATATGTGTGCCATCCAAACTTCTACTAGTGTAGTAAATCACCTAAAACTCCTTTTCTCATCATTGACTAAACATAGTTCCCAAAGCATAATCACTAGCATCACACATCACCTTAAAAGGCAAACTCTAATTTGAGGGTTAAATAATAAGCGCAGAAACTAAAGTTTTTTTTAATTTGATAAATGCGCTCAAACATTCATCAGTAAAATTAATGAGAACATCTTGGGATAAGAGGTGAGTGAGAGGTTTGATAATTTTAGAAAAATCTCTAATATACCGCCTATAAAAACCTACATGGCCTAAAAAACTCCTAATATCCTTAATCACAACAATTTTTGCCTTATCAACCTTAATACCATAAGCTAAAATTTAGTGTCCCAAGATAATACCCTCCTAAATCATGAAGTAACATTTTTCCCAATTCAAAACAAGATTAAATTCTTCACATCTCCTAAGCACTTTTTTCAAATTATTCAAACAATCATAAAAAGTTGCACCATAAATAGAGAAATCATCCATGAATAGTTTCATAATATTCTCAATATAATCTAAAAAGATAGACATCATACAATGATGAAAAGTAGCTAGTGCATTACATAAACCAAATAGCATGTGTTGATAAGCAAATGTTCCATAAGGGCAAGTAAATGTAGTCTTTTCCTAGTCATTTAGGTGAATAAGGATTTGGAAAAATCTTAAATAACCATCTAGGCAATAAATGTAAGAGTGTTTAGCTAGCCTTTCAAGTATTTGATTAATGAATGGTAAATAAAAATGATCCTTCTTAATGGCTTTATTTAATTTCCTATAGTTAATACACATCCACTAACCCATAATGGTCTTAGTGGGAATTAATTCATTGTTGCCATTTTTGACAACACTCACCCCTCCTTTTTAGGAATAGCATAAATAAAATTAACCTATTCACTATCCAAAATGGAATAAATCACCTTAGCATCTAACAACTCAATAATTTCTTTTCTAACCACCTCTTTCATATTAGGATTCAAAAGTCTCTAACACTTTATAGTAGGTTTATAGTCATCTTCAAGTAAAATATGATGCATGCATAATGATGAATGAATGCCTTTTAAATCATGAATGAATAACCTATTGCTTTCTTAAACTACTTCAGTTTGTTTAATAATAATTTTTATTTTTCTACATCAAGTATGACATTTATAATAATTGGAAATATAGAATTTGGTCCAAGGAAAGTGTACCTCAAAGTGCTTAAAAGTTCTTTAAGCTCCACCTCTAGGGGGTTATCTAGATCATGCTTCTCACTAGCCTTCCCTGGTTTAATTCCAAAGGCTTTCGTATTTTGAACTTTGGTGATAAATCTAACACTTTTAGATATGCCATTACCTTTATAGTTTTCTCCTCTTCTCTTAAGTCCTCTAACAAATAAAGCTCTAATAGATCATCATAGGAACTATATACACTTGTCATCATATCATTGACTAACTCGTCAATGACATCAACCTGCATACACGACCCCTCTTCTTTCATTGGCTTATTCATTAGGTTAGACAACTTAAATGATATTTCCTCATCACCCTATCAATAAATACAATGCCCTATTTTTCATATCTATAATAGCCCTAATGGTAACTAGAAGCGGCCTCTCAAGAATGATAGAAATCTTTGCATTCTCCTCCATGTCTAAAATGATAAAGTCCACTAGGATTGTAAAAGTTACTATCATGATAGGCACATTCTCCAACACTCCTAGAGGATGTTTCACTAATCGATCTGTTAATTGAAGCATCATCCTTATAGGCAGCATATCACCCATATTTAGCCTTCTTGAAATTGTGTATGGCATTAAGCTCATGTTGGCCCCCAAATCATAAAGAGGATTTTTAATCATAACTTCCTCAATCTGGTATGAAATGGAAAAGCTACCTAGATCCTTTACCTTCAACAAAAGCTTTTTATTTAGGATAGTTGTGATGCATTCCTTAGTAAGGGCTACTGTCTCATCTTAATAATTTCTCACTTTTTGATTGCAATTTCCTTGAGGAACTTAGCATAGGTAGGCATACCCCTTAGAACTTTGGTCAAGGGCATGTTTACATGCACCTTCCATATTACCTTTAGAAATTTAACATATTGCTTGTTGAGGTTAGCCTTGGCATGCCTTTATGGAAAAGGTATTGCGGGGACATATGACTTTAAACTGACCCTCTAGGTATCACTCTTATGTTTCATATTGGGCAATATAGGCTACAATTCTTCCCCCCTGCTTTTCATTCTCTTTTGACACATCTACTATTAGGCTCTCTTCAACCCTCACCTTTACATCAACTAAATTATCAAATTTTCCCCTACTTTAGCTTTTTTCAACTGTACATGAAGAGCATTACAATGATCAATTGAGTTTGGCTCTGACTGAGATGGTAATTTTCCTTACACCTTTGATGAGTTAGTCTACTAGGCAATTTGATTTTCTAGCATTTTATTATGAGTAGTCAGCTACTCCAACCTAGAAGAAAGATATTTGATGTTTTATTCTTGAGTCTTTTGATTTTACAATAAGGTTTCCATCATAAGCTTGAGATTAGACTTCCACATCTATTGAGGTTGTTATTATTGTGGCTTCAATTGAAAAATTGATGTTTCCCTCTTATGTGGAGGCATATAACGTTGGCCTGATTACTGTCCCTGATTTTATTCTCTCTAAGAGAAATTTGGATGATTTCTACATCTTGGATTGTAAGTGTTTGAGAAAGGATTTTTTTATTATTGTCTCTTATTTTGTTGCCCTATAAAATTTACCTTATATGTAACTTCTTGAGCTAGCTGAAACATATAGGGGCATTTTCTGAAATGCTCTACCCCACAAGCTTCATAATAAGAAGGTCTATGTGCTTGGTTAAAACTCACATTATTCATTAATAATCTATCTAGTTTATTAACAAGAGCATTAAACTTTACATCTAATAAAGTTATCACCTCCACACTATGTGAACTTGAAGAGCCTTTCCTTGACCCTTGTAACTTTGACTTTTCACTCGTGTATTACAACTTTGGGTTTTCTTCAATTTGGCTTGGTACAAGCCCCCGATGTCAACCCCCTAATTTCCATACATGCCTTTTAGCATCCCACAAATGCTCTAAATATGCGAAGCATGTTACATTTTTCTTATGGAAGGTGGAGCATATAACATGTATTTCCTGATGTGTGGAGCACATAATGCTACATGTTGCACATATTCAGTGGAGATATGCATGGTGCATAACATTTTCCTATGCAAATCTGACATGCTTTATATATCATCATGTTTTTATAACACAAATGATACTTAATGAGTGTCACACCCATACCTGGTATAACATGCTCTCATAGCATAATTAATAACCTCTTAAGAAAGGAAATCATTAATTATACTACAAATGATGCATATATATTTTTATACTATTCATAAGTTACTATTCATTAGCTGTGTAAAAAAATTTCTTCAGCAATAGAACTTTTATTTAATAATCATTATGTATATATCTGCGTATCTTGGCCACCTGTATACATAGGTAACAATAATTAAATATATATCTTATCTCATATTATCATTTATACGTATATACATCATCATACATTATCATTGTATTCATATCAAGAAGTCATCATACTAACACATTCATACGCAAGTTTGACTATAACAAACAAATACTACTACACAACTGCCAGTATGAGTCATGTTTAAGCTACATAACCAAAAGATATTTGAGAGTACGTTTATAAAATGTCCAAGCGACTGTAGAAGTAAGATTCCACTAAATCTTATTCCTTGCTGACAAGTGATTGCCTAATTCTGTCTCTCATCCAGTAGACTAGTACCTGCATTAATCAAATTACAAACGTTGAGTATATAACTCAGTGGTGCTATCAAATATGTTAAAAGAACTATTTACATGAAGATAATAAAAAATAACAACTTATAAAAATTCATACATATGTATCATGTATAGAGAACACATCGTATCATTAAACATCATGTCTTATTATTAGAAAACATTAAAACTGGATATTTATAAGTAAATATCATGAAAGGTTATCCATAACATTTCCTGTAGAAGATGTAGTATAGAAACATCATGAGGTACATGTATGTAGCATTAGTATATGTACCTTTATTATACTTTCATCATCCATCCTTGTATAATGATTGTATATGCATGATGAAATGACTTTGAGAATGCAATCATGCTTTATACTCCCCCTCTGATATTATTAATACCTAAATTTCATTATGCACAATTCATACTGGGTTTCATATTATACAGGTACGACTCAAAAAGCCCGACCTTTGGCCTAATAATATATCATATATGACCTAGTATATGTAATATGGCATATAGCCTAGCCTTTGGCCCATGAATATCATTATCATATCATTATCATATTTTCCACCTTATATCACCACCATGATATGTCATGATTATGCTTGATACATTGTAAGATCGTATAATGTTATTGTCCATTCATACACTATCCATGTTTATCATAAGTAATTTAATATGAAAATGTCATTCAAGACCATTAGATAGGTCAAGAGACAAAGCACAAACCTGTCACCAAGTTACCCCTTTCAAGTATTGGAGTGGAAGTATTTGCCTCATTGCCTGGACCTGTAACGTTGTCATTTCATGTTTATTTAGTATGATCATTCATATTTTCAATCATTTATCATTCAAAGCTATATTTAAGCATACATATAACTCATTCAACTTTTATACATAATGAATATTGAAGCATCATTCCATTTCATAACACTTCTTATATTACATTCAAAGCATAATTACTTATATAAATTATATATATATATATATATATATAGGTATATAAATTACATATTTGATATGCATTCATATAGTTAGCTTGATTTATGCCAATATGTAACATTAATCCAAAATCATATCTTACTGATTATTCTTAAGTATAACATTGAGTTTTACCTCTTGAGTAATCATTGTATAAATTTTAGATGCCTTAATGTTCATTATCTAGGTGATTGAATAACTTAACCATAAGTACTATTCATTTGGTCAATTTGTACTATTCATATGGTAAATTACTATTCATATGATCATTTTCATTTTGGATGTACCTAGGTGTATAAGATCATGCATTTAAGAATTATAAACAATTTTATATGATGAATCACTTAGGTGCTTTAGTATGTATGCATTTTAAGTTGGAGCACTTTCTACCTTTTAGGAATAGTTTGCATTGTCCAAGCCTTATGACTAAGTAAATAACCTTCAAGTTGAGTGATTCTTAATTCATTAGAAACTAGACCTAAATATCTTTTTAATGATATATTATACATAATTTTTGGACTCCATTAAGAGCGGCAAAATGCAAATGGCCGAATGCCTTAGTAATCTTCCTAATGTCATCCAAATTTTATGCATACTTGGGGTGTAAAATGGTGTGAATTATTTGACCATGGAAATGGATTCAAAATCTTTTAAGAATAAATCCATCAAAAACTAGATTCAAATATCTTTCCAATGGCATATTTTAGGTTCCATAACTCAAATGATAATTGGGTCAAAAAGTGATTACCATAAACCCCCTAACTCTTACCTTATGCAGTGTAGTTCGATGACTTTTGTACATGTCACTTGCATGCATTACTTACCATACTTAATGACCTCAAAATTGTACCAAATTGCACATACATATAGATAAACATGTTATTTACATTATCAAATCAAATTTACTAAATGTTCATGCATTCAAATACCTCATTAGGCAGCCTTAATCACAAATACACACATATTGCCCCTTAAGTGATAAAATTAGTATAACTTTTGCAATTGCATTCCTATTGCCTTCAAACTTTGTTTTCTTCATTATAATATTATAATTCATCATTTCTATCCATAGTTAGATGATTTAAGTGCATAACCCAAATTATGAAAGCCAATTTACCCAAGCTCAAAATTTGGGCAGTAACTTTTTACTTTCCTTTTTCCAACTTCTATTTCACTTTTCATGCATTATTCTTCATCTTTCTCATAAATAATTACATCAATCACTTTACATGCATTCATTACAATATTTTAAGGGTCACACACACATGGGTTATCTAGGGTTTTACATAATTCAAATCCATACATATAACATTACAAAAAATGCATCAAATATATGTACTTAAGCCTCCTTTTCCATCTTCCATCATGTCGCACCCTAATTTTGGACTGGCTTTGATTCGGATCGATTCCAAGTTGATTCTGGGCCATTTAGGGTTCTTTCAGACCGTCCTGGGTCCTTTCAGACCGGGCTAGGCCCGTTTAGGGTTTCATTTAGCACTTTCGGGAGGATGTGCGATCGCATATGTCCCATTACATGCCACGTATGATCATGTGCGATCACATATGTTTCAATACAGAACATGCGTGATCACACATGTTCCAGAGGGCAGACCTAATTAAACCCTAATCTGCCATTTGGCTTAAGGACCAGAATTGGGGAGACGTGAAAACCCTAATCCTTAAAGCCGTCAGCAGCCGTCAAAGGTGATTTGACACTCCAAAAACCTAATTCCAATAATCTTAAACCTTTAGGATTAATCAATTGGCACTAAATCAATAGACTTAGGCTAATTTTAATATGGAATACTTGAACTTTGGATTGCTATCATCATTCCCTAACATTTTGGAGAATCTACAAGAGGTAAATCAATCCCTTTTTATTGATTTTGCATTGTTTTAATTGCAATAACATGATTTTAATTGTTATTTTATGCTATTTGTGATTTATGCATGAATGTAATTGAAAACCGAATTGTTTTTAATGATTTCCGCATTGTTTTGGCATGATTTAATTATTTAATTTTTGCCTCGGTTTGCATGCATTCTATAATAGGCGATCGCGTATGATAATGTCAATATCATACGCGATCGCATATGATCATCCTTCCAACACATATGTTTGTTTTTGATTTATTTTGATTGCCGAATGATTATGGATATGTTTTAAGCATGTGCGCATATGTTGTCTCGTTTAATGCTTCGATCGCATATCATCATGTGCGATCGCGTATGATCATCCCACAGATTTGACTTTTCTTGATTTCCGCATTTTCCTTGTTACATTTTAGGCATGTTTTATGATTTGTATGATTTGTGAATGATTTGCATGACTTACGCCTTGATTTGTGTAATTGATTTCATTACTATATTTGCTTTTGTTTCTTTTTATGCGCTTGTGTTTGAATTTGCAGGATTAGGTTAACCCTAGATGGAAGAGGTTATTGTATGGATGGATGCCTAGTCGGGCCCGAGGCCCAATCGCAAACGAGCCCATTTGGATCCCGAGGAGTGCAATTAGGCCTCGGACCCCGAATTAGGGTTTTATGCTTTAATTATTTAGTTTTTGGTTGGGTTGTATTAAATACCCAAATTATTTTGCTTT
>CANYBF010217650.1:0-24479 GCA_948192965.1 Dalechampia spathulata | reverse complement strand
GTTCCGTAGCCATATTGCTACGGATTTTGCTACGAAACATCCCGTAGCAATATTGCTACGGATTTAGCTACGGAACTTGCCGTAGCAATATTGCTACGGATTTAGCTACGGAACTTGCCGTAGCAATATTGCTACGGATTTTGCTACGGAACTTTCCATAGCAATATTGTTACGGATTTCGCTATGGAACGTTTTTTGTCGCTAAATCTGAAGCTATATCCATCGCTAATTTTAGCGTCAAATGATATTGCTACAGATCAATTTCCGTCGCTATTTCCGTCGCTAAATTATTTAGCTACGGATCCGTACGATTTCGCTACGGATTTAGTCCGTAGCGATTCTGTTTTTTTTGTAGTGAATGTTCATGTGAACATTTCAGTACATTTCTCTTTCATTTTCTCCTAAACATAATTCTATTAACATTTCATTTTATCTTACCTTATTCTTCCTTTCTTCTCTCATTGCTTTGTTAGGTTATTTTTATACTTTTATAATCGTTCTGCTCCTTGATTCTCACCAAAAGAGCTTGTTATATTCCTATAAGAATATTTTCATTTAGTTGAAATATTCCTTAGGTTCAATGATACTTTTATCACACATTAAGCTATATTACTAGTCATTCATCTTATCAATCTTAAGGAATATTATGCCTTCATCTACTACTCTTCATTATAGTACATTTATTGTAACTTTCACAACTTTTATTTTTTTTTACTTTATCAGTTGCTCCTTCTATGTTAAGGAATGTAAATATCCTCATCTCCTCTTATGATCTATGATGTCTTATATGCCAAACCATTTTCAAACATATCAAATATTGAACTTTTCAATGACTAAAATTTTAAGTGATTGTTACACCCGCATTTAGGACCCTAGTAGTTTGTGTATAATTGCTAAGGTGTATGTATGTATGAATATATGTATGTATATATGTATGTATGTATTTGATGAATATGATGTGATGTTGTTAATATGAGAATGCATGTTTATGGGAATGTGATGTTATAGGTTTGATACATGTGTTCTGTGATTTGGATGTTGGGTTGTGAGGGTGTTGCCGCCTTCTTGAGATTCCTCGGAAGTGTAAGGGGCAACCATCATGTTAGGTATGATGTGAGTGAGTTTTAGAAGTGTTTATGTTTGATAGGTGAGATAGGTGCATTGGTTTGGGATAGGAAAAGAGAATTAAGGGAGTTTTGAGAGGGGTACGGGCGTATGGAATCCCGTACGGGCATACCAAATAGGGTAGATGAAGGGATTTTAGGTCCTGGAGGGCGTACGGGAATACCAAAGGGTGGTACAGCCGGACGCCAACTCGCAGGAATTTGGGTGCATCAGGAAAATTGAGTATGTATGGGCATACCGAATGGGGTACAGGCATACCGAATGGGGTACGTACGTACCGTTACTAGCAGGAATTGTGTGCATCAGAAGCTTTAGTTTGGTACGGGCATACCAAGATCCGTACGGCCGTACGTGACTTATATTGACCGATCAAAAAGATAAGTATTAAGGTTTTCTTTAGGTTTTCATCACTTTCTTCTATCCTAAACCCTTCTAAACACTAAATTAGAGCTCCAAAGCACGGGGAAAGCATGAGAGCTAGAAGTTACCGCTAGAGGCCGATAATACCGAGATTACGGACTTACGTCAGCAAGCTTCTTATTATAGGTTGTGCTAGTTTATGTTGGGTGTATGGGTTCATGCTAGGTATGTTATATACATATTAGTTATACATGCTAGCAATGTTGTTTGGCTTATTTCTTTATCTTGAGACCTAAGTAAGGTCTGAAAATGATGCTTGAGGTTGATTTAAGGATTGCTACGATGTTCTTATTGTTTTTATAATGGAACGGGTTGATGCCCTGTCATGAAGCATATTGCATGGAATGTTCATGGCATACATGGTGATCGAGGAAGAAAAGAGTAGAAAAGAAAGAAAGGAAAGATAGAGTGATGAGAGGAGAGCTAAGCTCTGGGCATGCTGGGTCAATTATGTTAATGGGATTCCGTTAAGGGATTATAGAAACTAATGACCTCCCAATGGGAGATAAGTCTTGAGACATATAGTAGGAAAAGGTTGCATAGCACCATATAGTTAAATGCCCTCCTTCGGGAGATGAGTACAGGTACATACAAGGACCCAGTATGTATGAAAGGAATGTCCACAAATATAGGAATATAAGAGTGTTTATAAGAACGAAGATGAGGGAGAGTGTAAGGCATGGTTGCATTTACATTGCAATTGTTGGATATATATTCTATGATGTTATTAAGGTTTTGCTATATGATGCTTTGTATGTGTATGTTTATCTATGGTTACCTAGCACCACTAATTTTTATACTCAGCGTTTATCATTTGATGAACATAGGTTCCGAGCCCTCGAGAGAGCAGCTAGAGAGATGGTAGAGATCGTTAGCAGAGAAAGCATTCTCGAAGTGGTACTGGAACTGTCTGGCAATCTCCATTTCATTTTTGTATAGCTTAGCTTATATTAGTCATAGCGGCAGTAGTGAGTACTGTATTTTAGTGGTGAACTGGTTATGTATATAGTAGGAAACCCTTTGTATGTATTGGATTGTTGTTGGATATATTAATGAGTTGTTATCAAACCAAATCGTATGAATGAATGAACATATGTTATCCAGGGAATGATGCATACTCACTTGAATGAATGCCACGCTACCCTCTTACTCACCACTAAATACAAGATCATGTACCCATACGAATTTTAGTACTCGGTTTAAGTGACGTATCCCTTGTAGGATACGTAGCAGTTTTCTATCAAGGAGGTCGTTATGTATGCTACGGGAGCATGTTACTCCAGGTATGGGATGGGGTGTAACATTGATGGTAGGAACAAAACTCAACAATTCTTGATATTCATAGAGTTGATATTGTCCTTACTAAATCTAAACCACCTAAGTCTACCACGCTAAATAGATGAAGATATGGACGTATGGTAACAAATTTTATCATCGTCTATTATTAACACTCTTTCTAATAATGTATTTGATGTCTATTTCTCATAAACCATAATAATTAATAGATTAAAGATGAAATTATCCTTCATTAAAAGTCAATTTTATCATCGCTACAATATTTAGCGATGGATTTGATATGATAAACATTCCATCTCTAAACCATTTGACATTTAAAAAATGGAGACAAAATAGTGATGAAATAAATTCCATCTCTAAATTCAACTTAAATTATAGTCATTTATCTTCAATTTATCTATAAATAAAGATTGATAAATGTCATCTCTAATTCTTTTCTAATTAGAGACAAACATGGGTCGTCTTCAATTCATCACTAATTATAGATAAAATTTACCATCTTCAAATCCATTGCCATTTCAAGACAACATTAATCATCTCCAATCCATTTCAAGTTAAAGATAAATTTACCATCATAATTCTATCATAATTTGGAGATAGTAAGTTCCATATCTATTATATCATTATTAAAAACTAATAGTTTCTAGAGTTTGGGGAGCATGATGCAATAGTAATGAAGTGTTGTTAGCTAATGCTACTGGTGAGTACTTGTAGAGATAAATGTTGGCCCAAGACCATAATTAAGGGAAAGGCCTACAACATTGATGCATTCTACAAGTAAGTAATTCTAGAACATAATTTTTTATTTGTTAATGAGAATGATCAATCCAATGATATTAAGAAAGATAAAGTCGATACTTGTTTTTTAGGCTTACTAAGCATAAGGTATTCCTAAGTGGTTGTCTAGTTTCAGGTTTTACAAAATGGCCAAACTATACCAAGAGAGTATTACTACGCCAAACAAAAAGAATAAACTCATTTCTCCTAGTAGTGATATAGTTTTTAGTCATTTTTTTAAGTATTTGTGTTGACAAAAATCCAATAGAGTTATGGTAGTAACCTATCAAATCCCAAAAATTATTACAAGAAAAAACTACAAACCATAATATTTCATCATATTATTGTTACAATATGATAAACAAAGAAAATTGGTTAACCCATTTTTACGATTTTTGATTTTTTAAGTATAGCAATTGGGTATCTTATTAGGCATTGATTCTTGATAAGATAAATTTTGAAGGTTGATATCATTTATGAGCAGTAAGATTTCTCTCCCAACAAGCCAAATCAAATTCAATGTATTTTACTTTAGGCTTCATTAATTTTCATGCCCCGGAAATATATATATATATATATATTGAAGTTGATGAAAGTGTAATAGATAAACTTTGAAAGTGCAATTGACAAAAGAAAACTTTGAATTTTATGGTAGAGATGGCTATACTTATATGTATAAGTGTGTGTGTATGTATATATGTATATATATTGCGATGGACATGCATATAATAAATTTTTGATAGCCATTTTCATATATAAGAAGTAATGGCCAAAAGGATCCTAGAGCAGCAAATTGGTCATATTACAAGAGAAAGAAAAGTAATTTACCTATTCATGGTTATGAGAAGACAACTAGTAAATCATCAACAATGAGTAAATTATCAACTATTTAAGGATTTGATTTTCTATTTTAAAATTGAGGAATAATTACTTGGTAATTTGAGAGATAATTAATGGGTTTTAGCTTAATATTTGATAATGAATGAGTTAAATATTTGTAAGATTGGTTTTATATAATTGTAAACCATCTTATGAGGGGTAAAACATTCATATCAAAATAAATTATTTTTAATTAATTAAAATAATTAAATAAATGTATATTAATTTATTTATTATTTTAATTAAATTATTTGTAATAACTAGACCATTAATTAATTTGTTAGGCCTAAATTAATTTTAGCTTAACCTGAATTCGAAAAGTCCAAATAAATCTAACCAAGTTAAGAAAAATTTCACAATTATGAAGTGGATACAATTAACTAAAGAGTCACTCATTTATAGGAGGAATTGAGAGAAATGGGTACGTGATAAGAAGATAATTATTGATACTTGGGGATGAAGGAATTAATTGAGTATAAATAGTGTTGACTTTACATTTTAATTTTGACGATTGTCAAAAATTAATATTCATTGATTTTAAGTTTTTGTTTAATTAATTTAAGTGATTTTTATTTATTCAATTTTATTATTTAAGTTTTGAAAATAATGCTTTCTATCTAATTGATTCTTTTAATTACGTTTGATTTGACGTGATTAATCTGGATAATTGGTATGTACTTTGATAAACATCTTTTTGATTTAAATCTTATTTGGATATATGATAATTATTTGACTTTGTATTTTTTAATAATTATCTT
The DNA here is from genome assembly GCA_948192965.1 of Dalechampia spathulata. NCBI lineage: Eukaryota > Viridiplantae > Streptophyta > Magnoliopsida > Malpighiales > Euphorbiaceae > Dalechampia > Dalechampia spathulata. Next base: position 19,224 of record CANYBF010217650.1, on the reverse strand, counting down.
GAGGATTGTTGTGGTACTCATTTTCAAAATATGGAAAAATAATTATCCTATCCTTTAAAAGGATTTTTTGATTTTATTTTATTTTCAAATATTTTTATTTACATATTTAATATAATTTATCTTTAAAAAATCAAATATATTAAGTTACACACGTAGATGGAAGCATTTCAAATTGACTATGAAAATTAGATTTATCACCTACATTCATGAAAGAATTTTAATGGATTTTATGGAAGTTTTTCCAGAGGATTTTTGGGAGATTATTTTTAGTATGATATCTTATAATTTCATAAAAACATTTTGAGAATATATAATATAATATTTCCTCTTCTGAAAAAATAATTTTTGGATAAACTTACATCTTCTAAAAATGTCAAGTTTTCAAAAATCAATTTTTGTAATAAATCTTCATTATATAAATTAGCTTGCTCCCTTAATATAATAAAAAGCTATTTTGATATTGATTTTGATTAAGTTACATATTTATATTCTATGTATTTTTGTAACATAATTGTCATATTTTCAAGTATAAATACATGGGTTTTGAAGTTAGAAAATACAATAAGAGATTTTGAGTAAAGGATTAAATCTACATACATCTAATGTATTTTTCTAAAGAGCTTCATTTGCATATCTATTCTCAAATTTTTGAAATAGGTTTTATAAACGTTTTGAGGATTATTATTCTTAAACTATTCAAGTATCGTAAGAGGTTTTCAAGTAAGATTTTGATGAAAAATTTAAAAATGTTACAAGTGAGTCTATGAAAATTTGAGATTATCAAGTTAGCCTACTAAAACTTGAAGAGACTCTGAGTTAGCATACTAAAAACTTTTATTTGTAAAAGTTTCAAGTTACCCTTGAAATTTGTTGCAGTGATTTGATTTAATGAAGCCTTAAAACATTGATTTTGAGAGCGTGGATGTAGGTATCTAGGTCAAACCACTATATATCATGTGTTAACTATTTCTTCTCTTCTCATTCTATTTTTAGCCTGCTAATGTTCAATTGTGTTGCTTTAAAAAGCTTTTATAAAAAGGATTTCACTTAAATCAATCTAATATTTTACAAAAAGGAGTTTTCTTAAAATAATTAATTTATTTCTACAACTTTGATTTGTTTTTGAACTAATCTATTTAGTATTTTCTTTTATCAAAAATAATTTACTAAATTTTAAATTAGTTCACTATTTTTAAAATAGTCTACTATATTTGGTTTTGAATTTTATCAGTTCACCTCCTCTTTACCATTGCTTTTAGGATTAATAAATAGAACGAGGAGACAACCCAACAAAGGAATTCAATAATCATCAAAATCACTTTAAGCAAGATTATTTCAATATTTTTTATTCAATCTTTTAATTTTTATTATCTTTTAATTTTATTTCAAGATATTTTCTTTATTTATGAGTTTAATTTTCTATATCAAGTAAATCAAGAATCTATGATCAATTGATTAAAAGTTAAAAGGTGCAATAATTTAAGAAAACTATAAATTGTCTAGCACGCTTATAATATGTATGCATTCATTAAAAAAAGTCACGTGAACATACTTTTGTATCAACTTTTTAATATCCCTTTATTCTCTTCCACTAATATTCTCCAATTTTTCACCATTATTATCAATAAATGATTATATAATTTTTATTTTAATAATTTTTTATTTCAATTTTTGTTAAGATAATGTAAAATGGTCATTTCCATACTCTACCATTTAATCAAAATAAATTTTTGAAAAAATTAAAATAATTAAGTCATACATTTTCATGAGAATTATTTCATTTTCATATTATATTAATACATAATGTTTTGATTATTTATATCTTTATTTCATAATTTTTTGATTAACATTTTTCATCTATATATAAAAATGATTGTAAATTTTTGATTAAATTATAAAAAGGATATCATAAATATTAAACAAAATATCATTTCTTAAATAATGAAGAAAATATGATGAAATATTAATTTTAATTATTATTTGAGTTAAAATTATATGTAAAATAATGTAAAATTATTAGTTAAAAATATGAATATGTATAAATAATTTTTTAATTATTCATTACATTAATTAATTATTCATTATAAAAATTAATTTATACATCCTCATATTTTAAAATAATTTGATTTTTAATTTTAACATAATTAGTAATTGAAATAAAAGTTTCATTATAGCTCATTTATTGTTTGATAAATAATATTTTATGTGATATTTATGGTATTTTCTATATAATTTAATCAATAATTTATATTTATTTCTATATATGCATTCAAAAATGTAGATTGCAAAATTTTTTTGATAAATATTAAAAAGATTATTTTAATAAATGCTTTTAATATATATTAGTATAATACAATTAATATATCAATATACATATATATATATAATTACTTATGTCCAAAAGTACAAATTTGTTAGACTCACTACTTTGGATTTTAATATTAAACAAATTAATTTAAGTCAATTTCAATGAAATATTATAAAAGTATGGTTGGTACGGGCATATCACTGTTGTTTGATGCATAGTACGACCATAGAAGATGGTAATACCACTTTGGATTTTAGGTACAACCAAGTGGTATGGGCATACCACTTGGTTGTATGGCCATACAAAAGCCACTGCTCAAATTTGGATTTGGAACTTGCAGAGTGGTACGGGTATACGGGTTCACGTACGACCATACACGTCCTTTTGCAGAAACTTTTATTTTAAATTTAAGTGTTCTAATGGATTTATTTTGTAATTATTGCTTTATAACGAATCTATTCTCAGTGAAGAGTGTATTTATAGCTAAGAAAGCTCCTCTTCAAGTAAGTGACTTGAAAGTAAATTGATTATGTTTGCAATTGATTCTATCTCTCTTTACTTTGCTCTTATTCTCTCTAAAGTTCTTTTACAACACTAATTTGATTCAATTGTTATTTAAGTTGGTAAGAGTTAATGCTTGGGCATTATTGTTGTATTCGAGAGTTGAATCTTGTGAGATTGATTGCTATTGTAAAGGTTTGAATGTGAACGTTGAAAATACTAGGGTTGGATTCTTGGTTGAAGAATTCATTATTGCAATTATGAATAAAATTAATGGAACCCTAAGTTCAATCTTAAGAGAAGTAGACGTAGGCAAGAAGTGTCAAACCACTATAAATCTTGTGTTGCCTATCTAGGTTTTCATTTTGTATCAGAGCTTAAGGCCCATTTATTATTAGAACTTACCTTCTAGAGCTAAATATCAATGGTAACTTAAGGTATTGAAAGTCAATCTTACACAAGATCACCCTTCTTTGATGGAATGGATTACCCATATTAGAAGCATAAAATGGAAGTCTTCTTGGAAAGTGATAGAGCAGATCTGTCCTACTTGGTTGAGAATGATTACTCTCCTCTAATTATCATAAATGAAGGTGTCACTACTTTTAAGCCCAATGCCATTTGAACTAGAGAAGAGTTCAAGGTAAATATAAGAAACAAGAAAACTATGAATATGCTCTATTGTGCTATAAGTTATGAAGAGTATGGTTATGTTTCTCATTGTGTAACGGCCAAGCAAATCTGAGATGCCTTGGAAACATATCATGAAGGAACCAATCAAGTTTGAACGAAAAAGGTACAACTCCTAACCTATCAATATGAGCTGTTCACAATAAAAGCAAATAAGACGATATCCAAAATGTACAATCAGCTCATACTCATCACAAATGGGCTTATGAAGTTAAGGAAAGTATATCATAAGGAAGACATCAACAATAAAATACTACAGGTATTGCCAAAGAAGGATTAGGAAGCTGGAGTCACTTCCATTGAAGAAGCCAATGACTTATCAGTTTTGTCAACCGACGTACTTCTTGAAAAACTCCTCACACATGAGATTACTTTCAAATAAGGAGTTGAGGAAGACAAAAAGAGAGGAATAGCATTGAAAGATTTTAAAGAAGAAGATGTGGAATCTACAAGTGAAGGTGACATTAATGATGAAGTTGCCCTACTTTCAGAAAGAATAAAAACTCTTCTTATAAGAAAGAAAAGATTTGAGAAAGATTGCAAGGAAGTAAGAAAGGATAAAAGCAAGGAAGATGTATTCAAGAAAAATCCAACCACGTGCTTTGAGTGTAACAAACTGGGTTATATAAGGAATGAATGCCCTAGACTAAAGAATCCATTCAAACCATTCAAGAAGAAGGCATTGAAGGCTACTTTGGATAATGATGATAGTGAATCTCATGATAGTGCATCCGGTGATGAAGACACAACCAATCTTTGCTTCATGGCACTAATAGATGAATATGATAATGATAAGGTTCATGCTTCTTCTCAAACTTATTATAATGATAATATGGATAATGAAGAGGATGCCTTAAAAACTCTCTTAAATAAATATAAGCATTTAGCAAATAAGAATAAAATTTTTAAAAATAAGTTAGCTAGTATTTCAAAAGAAAACAAAGATTTGAAATGTTTGGTTGATGAATTTACATTATTCAAAACTAAGTTTGAAACTTTAGAAAAAGAAAATATATCTTTGAGAAAGGATAATGAATTTTTGAAAAATCAAAATGATCAAATTTTCAAAGAAAGGAACTTGTTAAAGGAAAATCTTTCAAAATTTGAAGTTGGTGGTGCTAAAATTGATTCAATTTTAACATGCCAAAAGCTTAAAGGTGATAGAGAGGGAATTTAATTTAACCAAGGCTCTCCTTATTCCTGTAAGGGACCCATATTTTTAAAGGCATCATCTTCCACTTTTAAGGATAGTGAAAAGAAATATGAGAACAAAGGTGTTCAAACACCTCATTCCACTAGACTTAATAGAAAGAATGATAAAGTATAAAAATGTTCATGCTCATGCAAAATAAGTCATGATTGTGCATCCAACATTAAGAAAAAGAAAAATACTTATCATTATTCAAAATTCAAAAATGTGATTTATCACTATTATAATAAAAGGGGACATACCACAAATATATGCTACATTAGGCAAAGTTATTGGAATAATAATTTTCATTTCTCTAACTCCCAAGGACCCAAATACATTTAGGTACCTAAAATAAATTTATTATGTTTATTTCTTAGGTATGCTTGAAATCAAAGGTAAATATGAACAAATGGTATATTGATAGTGGATGTTCGAGATACATGATTGGAAATGCAAGCCTATTCTTCCACTTAAAAGATTAAGATGGTGGAAATGTCACTTTTGGTGATAATGCAAAAGATAAAGTGATTGGTATTGGTAAGGTAGGTAAAGAATCTACTTTTTCTATTAATAAAGTTCTCTTAGTTGAAGGATTGAAGCATAGTTTTTTTAAGCATAAGTCAACTTTATGATAATGGTTACAAGGTTGTATTTGATCCAAAAGGTTGCCTTGTATATAGAATGTTTGATGACAAGCTAATATTTCAATGGAAAAGAGTTGAAAATGTTTATGTAATTGATCTAGACTCTTTTTCTAACAAAAGTGTCAAGTGTCTTATCTTAATAAGCAAGGATTCATGGCTATAACATAGAAGGCTTGGATATACAAGTTTTGAGAATATTGAAGACCTTGGGAGGAATGATTGTGTGGTTGGACTTCCCAAAATCAAATTTCTAAAAAACAAAGTATGTGAAGCTTGTCAAATGGGTAAATGGGTAAATCCTCCTTTAAAGCTAAAAATACGGTAACAACATCTAAACCTCTTCAATTACTTCACATGGACTTATTTGGACCAACTATGATAATTACTTTAATTATCATAGTAGACGATTACTCTAGACTTGCTTGGGTTTCCTTTCTATCTGATAAAGATGATGCTTTTGGTGCTTTTCAAACATTAACCAAAAGAATGCAAAATGAAAAAGGTTTTTATATTTCATCCATTATGAGTAATCATGAAAAAGAATTTCAAAATGAAAACTTTAAATTGTTTTGTGACATTCTTGGAATAAATCATAACTTTTCATCTCCTAGAACTCCTCAACAAAATGAGGTAGTGGAAAGGAAAAATAGAACTCTTTATGATATGACTCATACTATGCTTAATAAATATCAATTGCCTTCATAGTTTTGGGTCAAAACGGTCAATACCTCCTGTTATATTTCAAATAGAGCTCATTTAAGATCCATTTTGAACAAAAATTCATATGAGCTGTGGAATGGTAGAAAACCAAGAATGTCATATCTTAGAGTATTTGGATGCAAGTGTTATATTTTGAATACTAAGGATAATCTTGAAAATTTTGATTAAAAAACTGATGAAGGAATTTTTCTTGGTTATGCAACTTCTAGTAAGTCTTATAGAGTTTTTAATAAAATATTTTTGATTGTTAAAGAATATATGCATGTTGTTTTTGATGAAACTAACCCCCTTAGTTTGAGAAAGGATTTGGTTGATGATGACATACGAACCTTAATGAAACAAGGAGAGGATCATAAGAACTAACATTAAGAAATGGTCACAAAATATGTCAAAAAGAAAGAAAATGATGAACTTCCTCCTCATCTTGCCACCACACATATCTCACATAATCTACCAAAGGATTGGCATTTTCTAAAAGGTCACTCCAATGAATAAATTATAAGTGAAACATCAAAAGGGGTAACTACTTATTCTCATTTTAAGGAAATTCATAACAACTTTGTATTCATCTCTCAAATAGAGCCAAGGAACATAAGTGAGGCTTTAAGTGATGAAAATTAGGTCATTATTATGCAAGAGGAACTCAATCAATTTAAGAGAAATAAGGTGTAGACCTTAGTACCTAAACCTAATGATGCTTCAGTTATTGGTACTAAATGGGTTTTCAGAAATAAATTAGATGACGATGGTGTCATAATTAGAAATAAAGCTAGATTAGTTGTTAAAGGATATAGTCAAGAAGAAGGGATTGACTATGATGAAAGTTTTGTGCCAATAGCTAGATTAGAAGCCATTCATATATTATTAGCATATGCATCACACATGAACTTTAAACTATTTCAAATGAATGTTAAAAGTTCTTTTTTGAATGGTTTTATTGAAGAAGAAGTTTATGTTAAACAACCTCCTAGTTTTGAAGATTATAATTTACCAAATCATGTTTTCAAACTCATCAAAGCTTTATATGAACTTAAACAAGCTCAAAGAGAATGGTGTGAAAGACTAAGTTCATTTTATTAATCATGGTTTTGAAAAAAGAAAAGTAGACACAACTCTTTTTATCAAAAATTATAAGCATGACTTTCTTCTTGTGTAAATTTATATGGATAATATCATATTTAGTGCTGTTAATGAAGAGTTGTGTAAGGAATTTTCTAAGTATATACAGAGGGAGTTTGAAATAAGCATGATGGGAGAATTAAAGTATTTCTTAAGACTTCAAGTTAAGTAATGTGAAGTGGTATCTTCATCAATCAATTCAAATATACTCAAGAGATGTTGAAGAAATTTAGAATGAATGAAGCAAAAGCAAGAAAAACTCCTATGAGCACAACCACAAAACTTTCATTGGATGAAAGTCGCAAACAAGTTGATCAAAAGAGATATAGAGGTATAATAGGTAGTCTTCTCTATATAGATGTATAATAGGTAGTCTTCTTTATCTAACTGCTTCTAGACCTAAAATTATGTTTACTATGTGTATGTGTGCTTGTTTTCAAGCTTCCCTTAAGGAATCTCACTTAAGTGCTATAAAATGCATTTTCAAATATTTGATTGGTACATCTAGTTATGGCTTGTTGTATCCTAAGGGTACTTTATTTGACTTGATTGCTTTTTCTGATATTAATTTTACTGGAAATATGTTAGATAAAAAAAGTACTTCTGAAACATGTCATTTTCTAGGAAATTATATGGTTTCTTCGTTTAGTAAGAAATAAAATTCTGTGTTTTGTCTATTTTGAAGCTAAATATATATATGTTGGTTGCTGTTGTGTTCAAGTATTATGGATTCAACAACAATTGAGAGATTACAATTTGTGTGCCTCGTGCACTTTAATAAAATATGATAACATTAGTTCTATAAACTTGTCTAAGAATCCTATACAACATTCTAGGAGCAAAAATATTGATATTAGACATCATTTTTTTCATGATAATGTGCAAAAAAGTAACATTGTATTAGAATTGATACAACTTACCAACTTACAGATATCTTCACTAAACTCCTATGTGAAGAACATTTAAACTTCATAAAGCATGAACTAGGAATGACAAATAGATCATTTTTGAAGTAAAGATATGTTCTTACCTCTCTTTAAATCATATAATTCAAGAATATCTCAAAATTTCCTTCAAAAATTTAACCTTATATGATGGTACGGTCATACAAGATTTGGTACACTAGTAGACTTCATCCAAGAAATTTTGCAAAAATTGGTAGTAGCTTCTATGTGGCTATACGACCATACGATCAAATGACTTAAAAATTTCAGTAGCTATGGTACGACCGTACTTGATCATGTATGCCCATATGTAAGTGTTCAATTTTCATAAAAATTCTAGTAGCTTCTGGACAACTATACGTCTATTTAGTATGCTCTTACATGTCTATTTTCAAAATCCAGAAATTTTCCAGTAGCTTATGTACGATCATACGCTCAACCTATACACCTGTACGTGACTCTAAAACCTCAATTAAAAATCAATTTTTCTCTTTCACTTCTCACTGTCGTTTATCCTTTTTCTCTCTTTCAATTGGTTTTTCATCATTTACGAGCCAAAATCTCACCAAAATCACTCAAATCTCACACAAAATCATCCAATTTTAGGTTTTTCTTCACATTTTTGATCAAATTCTACCAAAATTCAAGATTTTCCTTTGTGTTTCACTTTTTTCTCATCAAAATCCAATTTTTCACTCTAAATTGCTCTATTTTTGCAATTTTCAGTAAGATTATACTTTGTTTTAGTAGATTTCTTTCATATTTTGTTGTTTGTATTGATTGCATTGAGAAAATTATGTTGTTTTCTTATGTTTTTATGATTTGGATTTGAATATTTCTATCAAAACTCTGTCAAATTTTTGAATTTCTCTTAATATCATCTTATGGTGGTTCTTCATCTCAAACCCAAGACAAGGGCAAATTCCCCCAAATTGATGAACGTAACCACACTCCTACATCTCTTGTATTTCTAACTTTTAGCACTAGACACGTTATTTTAAATAAAAAAACATTTTGCTCCATCTCATTTTGCATGCATTGCCACTCTTCACACTGTAGGTTCAAAGACTAAGGTTAGACGTCTTCTGGCTAATGTTGGTTGATCAAACTTTTCTTTTTTAGATAATTAATGTATAGATGAGTTATCTTTTGAGGTTTTATACACCTTCAAATTGGATTCTACTTATACTTGTATGTTTAAAATGTTTAGGCATCAGTACATGCTTTTTAAAACTCAATTTAATGTCATTTTTGATTTTCACTCTGAGGGCATTGAAAATGCTAAATCTACTATCTTTGATAGAAATGCTTTCTTGTAGGATATCATACTTGATATTCCTTTTCGAGCTTCTAGGCTCAAAGCCTCCTATTTCAAATCACCTACTCTTTACTACTATCATCGTCTAATCTCCTATCTCTTGTTCGGACGATCTGAGTCAAATGATACAGTGACTGGTCTTGATCTCATCTTTCTTCAGTCCATGGTCACTGGATCAAAAATCTAGACTAGTCACTAGCTTTAAGAATAATTTCTTGAAGTTGGTGCCCATAACCAGCCCGATAAAGCTATTCTCTTTGGTCCTCATATTCTACATATTTGTCGTACTCTGAAGGGTTTTCCTTCCAATTCTCTTACTCCTGGACCCACTAATCCAAACCTTGATATATCTTTTATTAAGCATTTGATGCTCCTTAAGGTTAACAGACTCAATGCCTATACTCCACATGCCGAGCATATCAAAAGACATTTAGAGCATATTCTGGCAATTGGTCTGTCAAATGATACTATTGCATTATATGGTGCTAAGGATGTAGAGATTTATTAGCACATGCATGTTCCAATTCCCTCTAACACTGAGTATGCAGAGGATGACACACTCCTACTGTGTTCCACACTCGCACCAGCTCTCTATATGATAATGCTCGACGTCAAGCGGCTCTCAATTGTAAGCATCAGAGATAGACAAAAGGCAGTTCTACCTCTGGTGCTGTTGATACTGCTACTGTTGCTAATGCTGCTGTTGACCCTTCTCGTCCATAATCAGTAGTTGACCTTCTTACTCAATAGTTTATCGCACTTAACACCAGATTAAATGGCTTTAAGTGACGATTCAACTCCATTGATCAACGTCTACTTCAACAGAACTAGAAGTTTTAGGATTTTTACACCTCCACTACTACTACATTATAGTCCATACAGTCTCATTTCAATCCATCTATCCCTCCTCTTTCTTAATGCTTTTGGTTGTTACCAAAGGAGGAGATATGATTGACTTGACTTATTTTTTTAAGATGTTTTTATTTATTTAGTATTAGAATTTTTGATGTATATGACTTGTTAGTCAAATATTATATGATATTCTCATTTGCTATATGTGCTTTATTCTATCTAGAAATGGCAAATTCAATTGATTTTGATTGATTGTACAAATGCTAAAATAAAGGGGGAGAATTTCAATTTTATAACTTGAATGTTTTCAAATTGAGCTTAAATTGATTATCAACATCAAAAAGGGGGATATTGTTAGTCTCACTACTTTGGATTTTAGTGTTAAATAAATCAATTTAAGTCAATTTCAATGAAATATTATAAAAGTATGGTTGGTACGTGTGTATCATTATTGTTTGATGTATCGTATGGTCATACAGGATGGTCATACCACTTTGGATTTTAGGTAGAAGCTTTTGTACGGGTGTACCACTTAGTTGTACGGCCGTACAGAAGCCACTGTCCAAATTTGGATTTGGAACTTACAGAGCGGTATGGGTGTACGGGTTCACATATGATTGTACATGTCTTTCTATATAAACTTTTATTTTAAATTTAAGTGTTTTAATTTATCTATTTTGTAATTATTGCTTTGTAATGGATCTATTCTCAGTGAAAAGTGTATTTAAAGCTGAGAAAGCTCCTCTTCAAGTAAGTGACTTGAAAGTAATTTGATTATCTTTGCAATTTATTCTATCTCTCTTTACTTTGCTCATATTCTCTATAAAGTTCTTTTACAACCCTAATTTATTTCAATTGTTATTTAGGTTAGTGAGAATTAATGCTTGGGCATTATTGTTATATTTGAGAGTTTGTCACGTCTTTCGGTTGCATAAGATGCTCCCGTAGAATGATTATTAACTTTGTAACCAAGAAAGTCAATAATTATTCTACAAAGGATTTCATACATTCCGTAAAAAAATTTTCTTTTTATATATATTTGTTGACCCTGACTTTTCACCCTTATGCAATCTCAGCGTTTTATCAATTCGGTTTGGTGTCGATTCTCGAGGTTGACCCCAATTTACGAACATGCTTTTGGACCTTCTCTAAGTGTTCTAGGTATGCAAAACACTTTACATTTTTCCCGTACAAGGTAGAATGCATAAACAAAACACACTTAGCATATAGTACTATGTAGCAAAAAAAGACGTTTGGTGAGGCCCACTTTCCGGGCTAAATCTGGGGTGCTTCTTATAGCACAACATCTTAGAATGTCAAATGATGCTCATTTGACATACAGAGCACATTCTGTTCCGCCCGTGCAAGGCGGAGCGCATAACATCAAAATGCTATATGCATAGTATATAGCACTATATGCTACGCATGTAGTAGAAAACTACGTTTGGTAGAGCCCACTTTTTGGGCCAAATCTAACATGCTCCATATAGCACAACATCTTAAAATGCCAAATGATGCTTATTTGACATGCGATGCATGTTACATTTTGCTCGTGCAAGGCAGCGCACATAAGGGCAAAATGCTATATGTTACGCATATAGCCAAAAAAGACGTTTGGTCAGGAGCCTTCTAGGGACTAAATCTAACGTGAGCTATATTACACAATATCTTAGAACATAAAATGATGCTTCTTGGGCATGGGACGTACATCCCATTATGGCTGTAGTAGGCCTTACACGATGGGTCAAAATGCTATGTGCGTAGCATGTAGCACTACATGCTATGCACATAGGCTATGTGTGGTGTACATAGCTTTAAAATTTTCAAATCCCATATTGAAAATTACATTTTTTGAACCCTAGCTCCTCCACTATAAATATATCATTTGGGTTCATGAAAAATCAGTCTGGAATTAGCCAAAAATGGCCAAACTACCAAAATTTACTCTTAAATCAATTAAGCACTTAATTAATCATTTGGATTAGGATTTAAGAGACCAACTAGCACTAATTAGGTTCCTAATCATGTTTGGAAGCAAGATTGTTGAAGAAAACCTACTATGGTAAGCTAAATCTTCACTTTTCTTCCACTTTCTTTGGATTTTTGCTTAAACCTCTAATTTTTGGCTTGATTTCCTATTGATTGGCCTCAATCATGTTTATTTATTGATTAATTATGCTATTTTGTAATCAAAACTACATGTTTCTGGCTTTGATCTGCCTAGATCCGAGCCAGATTTCATATTTTTACCAAAATCCTCCGTTTTCCTTCTATTTTCCAAGCTATGTGCGCTACACATAGACCTATGTGCACCACATGTAACCTATGTGTGACACTGTTACACCCACATTATAGACCCTAGGAGTTATGCATTTATGCACATGTATGTGTAGATGAATGGCAGGATTCAATGACGTATTTGCATGATGATGGTTTGATGCTTGTGTATCTATGTGTTGCTATATATGTGTTTATGTGGTTGATTGTGTGTCGTCACCTTATTGGGAAGAGTGTCTTCTCGGTTGGATGAGGGACAGCTTGTGTATGTGATTGGGTATGCGTTATGTTAGGTATAGCCCTTATACTGGTATAGGGGCAAATGTCGGAGCGATACGGGCGTACAGATTGGGCATACGGATTGGCATGCCAATAGGCATGTTATGCATTTTTGGGGAGTGGTACGGGCGTACGGTCGTACAAGACAGGGGAGAGGGCGTACGGGCGTACCAAAAGGTGGTACAGCCGGACGCCAACTCGCAGGAATTTTAGTTTGTCAGATGAACAGTAGCCATACGGGCATACCGAAAGGTGGTACGGCCGTACCGCAACTCACAGGTTTTTGGTTTGTCAGGCTTTTAGGGTCGGTATGGGCGTACCAATATCTGTACGGCCATACGCGACGCTTAATTTGACTTTTAAGGTAGAAAAATAGACGATTTTCATTAGTTTCACTCCCTTTTTCCTTAAGTAAACGTCCCTAACCCTTACCAAATATCCTCCTTATTGATTCTAAACGTTCCGAACGTCCAAGAACGTGTTATAGAAGTGAGCCACGGATAGAGACAGGATCACAGACTTGAACTAGAGGTTGCTTGCATTTGAGGTTAGTGCTAGTTTTATGTGTTAAGCCACTTTCAACTTGTTGTCGATTGCCATAAGATGTAAACTACGTCTAGGCATATGATTTTGATATGAATACTATCTTGGTGCTATGATATGTGATGGATATTGAGTCTAATGCTTGGAACGTTATGATTTCCTTGCCGAATGCTATGTTTAATGCCCCAATTTTTTTAATTCAAGGGGTAAATGAATGAATGATATGATCATTTGCATTATGATGATGGATGAATGGTGCAAGAGTGAAAAGAAAATGAGAAATGAGGGCAGAGCTCAGCTCTGGGCACACTAGATCAATAATGAATGGGATTCCTTCGGGAATCATTATATAAATATTCTTCTGAGACGGGAGATGGATATAGAGTGCAGGGCACTCAGATAAATGGCCGCCTACGGGCGATGAGTACCGGTACCTATCGGGATCCAGTGTGAGCGACACGAATGTGTACATTACAGGAAAACAAGAGTGAATGAGTGAAAGAGGAATGAGAGTGAATGTTTAGAGCATTTGCATTGCATTGTTGCATGACGTGTGAAATGCTCTGGTATGATACGTAAGATGTATGACTACATGTTGTATTACTGTTTATATGTGTTTCTAGCACCACTGAGTTTTATCTCAGCGTTTGTCATTTGATGAACGTAGGTTCAGAGCCCACAGGGGAGCCATCAGGGAAGGACTATAAGTTGTCAGCTGAGACAGACTGATCTCACTTGGTACGGGACTTCTGCGGCTACTCCAATCCTCTTTTGGTTGTGTAGCTAGGATGGCAGTAGTGATGTATAATTTGTATAGCTTTTGGTGGTTTATTGTATGCACTCACTTATTGTATAACAGGTTTTATATTTAATGAAATACGGTGTTGCCTGTTATTGAATTGAATGTTGCATGAGTGTATGTTTATGGATCCCGGGTATAGGATGTATGTACATCGCGCTGTTTCCGCCGCATAACCACCATTAGGCTTAGAGTGTGTCCCCATATGACGTTCATTGAGGTATCCCTGGCGGTGCAGGCACTGGTCTTCTTCTGGGGGCTGCTGTCTGTGTCGCGGGAGCATGTCTTCCTGGGTATGCGTTGGGTGTAACAGACACACATAGGCCTATATGCTGCACATATAAGCCTTAATTTTTACAAAACATTGAATTTTTCTCCCGTTTTCACTCACTTCTTCGCCCGATCTGATGAATCTAGTAACATTAAAGGCTTGTTCATGGCTTTGGTGTTCTAGATCTATCATATATTTTCCAGATCTAATTGATTTTAGCCTTAAAATTAATTATTCAAGTTAAATGCTCATTTACTTGATTTGAACACATGTTCATCCTTAAAATGGAGTGCCTCCTTCATTAAATTTACTAGAAATTGTCTATTGATCATGCTTTTGCTAAAAAACTTGATTTTCTTTGAAATTTCTCTGCTATGTGTGGCACACCTTCACCTATGTGTGCCACACATAGCCTATGTGTGGCATACATAGGCTTATATGCTGTGCACATACCCTTCTGTTTTTCCAAAAAACCCAATTTCACTTCCATTTTCGCTCATTTTTGTCTTAGATATGATGTTTCCAGCAACATTAATGGCTTTTCTATAGTCTTAATGTTCTGGATCTATTAAATATTATCCAGGTCCAATTGATTTTAGCTTTAAAATTGATTTTTCAAGTTATATATGCATTTACTTGAAGGATTTGCAATTTGGATGCCAATTCGTGTTTAAAATGAGGTACTGTCTTCATTAAAGTTGCTGGGATTTATCTGTAGATCGTGTTTATGCTAATAAATTTGATTTTCTTGTAGATTTCTCCCCTATGTGCACCATACATCATGCTATGTATGCTATGCACATAGCCTATATGCTACATACATAGCCTATATGCTACGCACATAGCATTACATGCTGCACACATTCCCTACATTTTTCAAGAAAAATCATATTTTTCATTTGATTTCAAACCCGATTTGATTATTCCAGTAACATTTGATGTTTGGCAGTAACTTAAATGTATTGGATACATCAAAATTTAATTACATTTAATTAATTTAGGCCTCAAAATTAATTTTTCTTGATTAAATGCTTATTTAACTCGTATAAATGTGATTTTTGATAGGATTGGATTCAAATTGGTTGAGTTGCTATCTCCAATTATTGTTATGTGATATTAGCAATTCCTATTTGATTTTTCATGATCAATTAAAAATAATTTTGCTTAAAATAATTTTTATTTATTTAATTTTCATGATTCGACTCATGTTAATTTGCATAATTGTTGCCAAACAATTAATTGAACTTTGACTCTTGGTTCATGCTTTCATATGGCATTGAATTAGTCAAATAAGTCCTAAATTCATTCGCTACTAATGAATTTATTTGTTTATTTGCATCATTTATCACTCATGCATTTTTGGCTTGTACTACCCGAGGAGGAGGGGACGTTACTTAATGTCCCAAAAATGATGTATGCAAGGATATTTTTGTAATAGAATAGAATTATTCTTGTTTTGTAATAATTTATCCCTAATATTCCATGTGTATCCTCTATTTCCTCGATCCCTTTCACTGGCCTTTCGGTATTCTTTTATTTCGTGGATGATTTATTATATTTGCTAAATATATATGCCATATCATGTCATATGCCATGTAACATGCCACATCACACTCCTATGCTATGTCATGCATATGCCATGCCATAACATATACTATCTTGTATGCCAATATAATTCAAATACGCCAACCCATCATACACGCTATTTTACATGTTATACGCTAATATACCATGCTAATTCATCATGTCATATGTCATTATGCCATGTTATATATGCCATGCCATGTTGTATGCCATGCCACATATCATATCATATGCTATATCACATGTCATATTGTATGCCATGTCACATGCCATATCAAATGCCAATTCACTCACACATCATTATGCCATGTCATGCATATGTCATGCCATTTTACTATGCCATAAATATCACATCATGTCATGCATATGCCATGTCATTTTATTATGTAATTATATCACATGTCATGCACATGCCATGTCATTTTATTATGTCATTATGTCACATATCATGCATATGCCATGTCATCCAAATGCTATATAGTATTATATGTCATTCTACGTGCAACCGTGCAACCATGCAACGCCAAATCACATATCGCGCTGTGTGCTTACAATATATGCTTGTATGCTTGCCTGCTTAGGAAAATTAACTCCAAATATCATGGTAAATTTGATCTTGGAAACTCATAAAAATATATCTCTACCACCTGAACCCAATCTCTAAAGGGTTTAATCAGCACTCATGTTATGGGTCGGTTGGACCAATCTGGAACCATCCGGTGGTGACTTCCCTGTGACTCTTTTGAGTCCGTATCGTTCCTCAAGGTAGCCCCTTGGGAAGACTATGCTTTCACTCCAAGTACGGTCCTCAGTCCAAGAGCCTCGCAAGCCTTGCTCTGGGCGACGGTAAAAACTAGCGCTCACAGTGGCGACTCTACTGGGGACATCACGATGAAAGAGTGGTGGCATCTAAGAGTTTCCATATCAATTTTCCCATCATAGTTAGATTAATTGTATGCATCACAACACCAGTCCGTGTCTGCACATACCACCCTAGTCATGTGTTAAGTTGGTGATTGTGGGTGAGTGAGTACCTTGGACTCCATTCGACTCCTTGGAAAAGCGAATCTGCCTTCACCACTCGCTGCACTGTACTGATAACCGTTGATGATTCCTGATGGATAGACGTGAGGTATAGTCCTATATCAATGATTCCATTTGGTTGGATAGGTTATGGATAACATGGCGGGGGACCTTAGCTTATTCTCAACTGGACTAAAAGCCCATGTAGTAAGCCTAGCAACATTCCAAACTAGGACCTTTATCGCATGCTATGTGGATCTTTGCCCTATCATGTCAGTGGATTTGCATAGACCTAGCCTGTTTCCCTCCCTCGTATTACTCTGCTAAGAGTCAAGATCCTTTCATGATTCTGTATGGTTGCACAACCTCACATCTATTCCATGAGCGAACTCTTATCAGAACAATATGATCATGCCCGTATTGCTCTACTAAGAGTCAGGATCCTTTCATGATTCCGTATGGTTGCACAACCTCATGCTTATTCCATGGGCATACTCTTATCATAATAATATGATCATGCTTGTATTGCTTTACTAAGAGTTGGAATCCTTTCATGATTCCGTATGGTTGCATAACCTCATGCTAATTCTGTCGGCATTCACTTATCATAGCAATACGACTAGGTCAAAATGCTGTTGGGTTTTTGCTGTAATCCCTCATATGATCAGGTAATGATCACCCTTTTTGCTTGCCTTATTAAGAGAATCGTGCCTCTAGTTCCTAATGTAACTCTAGGCTAGTATCCCACCTAGGAGATATTGAACTGACCAATTCTCGTGGAGGTATAAGGGTGGTAGGGAGCACTGCTGTATGCTATGTGTTCACTAACCATTTTCATGTTTTTTGTCCAACACACATACATGCATACTCATGCAATTTTCTCTAATAAATTCTTTTTTGCAGCCACAATACTGAATGTTTCCTAGCATAGGCCATGCATACATCCTACGTGATGCATCACATGCATCCAACACATATACATACTAATCAATCTTGTTTTGTAGCCATAACATTGCATGTTTCTTAGCGTAGGTCATGCATACATTCTCTGTGTCACATCACGTGCATCACACGTAATACCATATGCATACTCATGCATCCATGCTGACTCTCTTTGTCATGTATAGACCATGTTAGACTCTCAGCATGCCAGAAATGTTGTATCATCATCTGACCCTCATATTTCGATACTAGATGAGGCCACACTTGCTACAGTTTAAAAGCTCATTGATCAATTTATGGCCAAGATCTTGAATGATGACTTCAAGACCCTCCTGCAACAGCAGATGTAGGAGGCTCTCAGTCCTGGTGACTTCATCACCCCACCAGCTCCTATCAAGGAAAAGAGGAAAGGCATCAACCTGTATGACATGGAGACTGATGATGATGTCTCACTCCATATGCATGATGTTTGGAAATTTGAGACCACTGTGTTGGAATAGAAGATAGAACATTTACAAACTATCATGAAGACCAAAGGCATAGGGTCGGATCTAGACTTTAATGAGTTCTCAGTTCGGGCCATCAAAAGGCTACCTGCCAAGTTCAAGCTCTCAGATGTTCCCAAGTACAGTGGAGCTGGGGACCCGAAGAATCATCTGAAGACCTACACCATGATGATGAGCACTACAGACCTATCGGATGATCAGATAGTCTGACTTTTATTCATCTCATTGGAGGGACCAGTGCTAGCTTGGCATCACAGTCTTAACAAGGTAACCACGACCAAGTGGAAGCCCCTTTGTACTGCATTCTGCAAACAATACGGGTTTAAGTCTTGATTTGATGTAACCTTGATAGATTTGGAAATGGTTAAATAGAAAACCAATGCGTACTTCATGGATTACTTTAGTAAGTGGATGGACAAAGCTGCTGTGAGGAGTCGCACATCCCGAACGCTGGAGTACTGCACGCTGTTCGGCGTTAGATGCCGTGGTGCTTGCCCCCGAATGACTGAAACCATGGTTAACCTACAGGACCTAGAGAGATCGCGTCGAGAAGTGCTATGGAGTCGCCACCCGATCCATTTTACCAGCTCGATTGAGTGATTAAAATGAACCAAGAAATTAAACCCGAGCCTTCCTGTGTTGGAAAGCAGCCCGAATTTCTTCAGAGTTGGGTTCGGGATTTCAATTTTATTTGTATTCCGTATTATTATAT